>JXCR01135639.1:47272-75358 GCA_002079205.1 Phalaenopsis hybrid cultivar | reverse complement strand
CAATCCTCTTCTGACTCACTAGTAACAACCATGCAAAATTCAGAATCATCGACTGGTCCAACTGTACCCAATCCGAGACCTTCTTTTGAATTGGGAGTTAGACTTTTAGTATTCCATAGTTTTTCAAAAAAGTTGAAATTTATCTTTTGGCATTTGTTCTAATAAGTGTCCTTGTTGAATTAACTTTTGAACACAAGGCGAGAAGTAACTAAAAGGCAATTCCATTAATTCTTTAGAATCAACATCCAAATTTACTTGTTTTTCAAGCTCAGTAGAGGTAGAAGCACGGTAAAATTTGATCAGCTTTGAACCAACACTACAGACTTCCTTGACCTCTAAACTCTCGACCTTTTGAGGGAGAATCGAAGTGAGGGTCATAGTATCCACATAGTGGTTTATCCGATCATTCATTGTTTCATTTTCATTCCTCTCTAAATCTTCTTGGGATATCTCATACTGAGGTTTCTTCTGCTTCGTCATCATTATTTCTTCTTCAAAACTGTCTTCATCACCAATGTTGATTGTTGGCCTAGTCTGTTCAACAATTAAATTGATCTTTCCTCGTCCGCGTCTCCGGCCTCGACCTCAAGTGCGTGAACTAGAAGAACCTCCAACAACTCAATGTAAGGGAGTGGTAGAAGATTGTTGAAGCAGAGTTGTATGTCATCCTTTTTGTGATCCTTCTGAATGTTCATCTTTGTTTGCGATAACTTCACGAGAGAAGATAGTCCTCTTTGGAGGCGCGTAGTAGGCAGCATCTTCATGGATACCAACTTCGTGCACTAAAAATGGTTGTAGATCTCCCTTGATGCAATTTTTTTTTGCAGGTTATTTAATGCACTGGTGTAGGGATGATGGAACCATATTATGCTCATGAATCCATGGTCGACCTAATAGAGCGTTAAAGATGCACTGAAAATGGTTGTAGATCTCCCTTGATGCAATTTTCTTGACCATCTTTGCGGTACTTGCACTGGTGTAGAGATGATGGAACCATATTGTGCTCATGAATCCATGGTCAACCCAATAGAGCCTTAAAAGAGGTCTCGGTGTCGATGATATGAAATTTAACGGTTGTTACGAGTTCTCCAACCTTCATAAGTAATGTAATTGACCCAACGACTCTTTCTCCCTTTTGATTGAATCCTCTTAACATCATCTTATCGACCGTAAGCTCTTGAGCTTTAATATCCAAATCGGCCAATGTCCGTAGGCTCATCAAGTTAAGAAATGCCCCAGGATCCACTAGAACTCTGAATAACACAAATCTGCCGATGTTGACGAAGATGTAGAGCGAACGGTTGTGGTCGGCGGTATCGAGCAGCAAGTCTTCATCTGTAAAGGTTACCCCTGACTGCTCTCTCAATTAGCAAATTTCATCTGAGGATGTGCTAGCCAACTGAGTTAAGCAAATTTCTGGATCAAGCAAAACTGTAACCAGAGATTCTCTCGTCTCCTTTGACAGGATCAGAGCATCGTAGATGCTTAGTCAGGCAGGCAACTTCCTAAGATGAGGTAGTACGTTGTAGTCTACTTTGTAAGGTCCTCCGATTTTATCTTGATTATGTGGTTCTTGCACTGGCGAAGGTGGGGGTACCTCTTCTCGAGTCATTATCTGTTTTATTTTATCTATTGGAGCTGTTCTTGGTGGTAACACTTTTTCGCTCCTCAAGTTGACTTATGTGACTTCTTCTTCTTGAGAAATCATTGTTGAATCTTCTGGTGTCTTTTCCTCCTCGTCGAAAAGATCTAAGTTGATGGCGAACAGTGTACCATGACGCTCGAGAGTTGGCTCTTCTTTGTCAGTGCTGTTGTAAGCGATATCATTGAGTTCTTCTTTGGCCTTGACAACGAGTTCATCAGACTCAAGTATAATTTAAGGATCATTTTGGGGATCGAGATCACAACTAGCTTGGTTATAATCAGTCACGTTATTACTAGAAATAGTCAAAATGTAGCCAAAATCACAATCATTATATTAATTTTGTTGAATCTTCCGGAGGGACAAAATGATAATCATACAAAGTCAAGGGTTTGAGGATTTTCTTTCCCAAATCCGAGACAACTAGTCTAGTAGAGGCAGCACCTATCCTACCCCCCGTGCTATCAATCTTGGCAGTGACACTTTTCTTTTTTTGTGCTCTTTGTCCCTGACGATGACGGATTTTCTGACGAAATCTTCATCTCGGGCTTGGTATGCTACACACTCTGAAAGGAGGCTTGTTTTGATGCAGACTGTATCTTGTGTAATATCTTCTTGGATGATCTGCTCCATACCTCATTCCATCTTTCTTGAGTGTTTGTAGAAACTTATTTCGATGAATCCTGTATTCGATTGAGGACCCTCTTGAGTTCATCTTAAGTTGTACTCCATCCATCTGCTCCGACATATGGATCAATTGGGGAGATTGACTCAGCTGAAATCATGTTTATGGAACCTTTTTCAAGTTCTCTCAAATACTCCTTCGAGATTGTTATATTCTCTTCCTTCAGGTTCTTTTCAAGCCAGTCTTTAAAGATGAAACACTTGTCTATAATGTGTCCAAGTAACCAGTGTATGGGCAATAATTTGGTTCATTCTTCTTATCCACCTCTTCAGGTTTCTTTGGATCAGGTAGTTTGAATTATGGTTTCTTCATTAGGCTTTTGAATATTTTAGGTACAACTTCATCTTTGAAGGAATAAACAACTTTCTGTCGGTCTAACAGGGATACTCTTTTACCCGCTGTTCGAGGTGATCCCTTCTGAGATGGCCATTTGTTAGATTGACTGCTTTGTTTCTGAGAGTGCTGTGATGAAGACTGGCGATGCTCTTTTGCATATATTTTTATCGACTGCTTTCCTTTGTCAACAGTTGCGACTACTCCTGATTTCTTTTCAAACAGTCTGGTTACTTTAGCCTTTTCATGTGGCTCCATGTGCTTCATTTATTCTTGAAGATTGCTGGCTTTACTGAGTAGCTTCTCAAAGGATTTGATGGTGAGTCCCTTAAGCATGAAAGCTACGGGCCCATGAATGCTTTTGAGTAGAACCTCAATCACTTGATGTTCCTGTTGTTGAAGTTCACATTTCATGCTAAGGTTTCTCCACCTCAAAATATAGTCTGCCAAGGTTTTAATAGGCTTCTGCTTCTCCATCATGAGCTCTCTAATAGATACATGAGGCTGTGCCCCAGCAAATCTTTTCACAAATAACTGTTCCAACTCAGAAAATGTTTTAACTGATATGTTGGGCAAGTCAGCGTACCAGTCGAAAGCAATCCTTGACAAGCTGTTGACGAACTGTTGGTAGAGTAGAGCTTCGTTATTCTTAGTGTTGCCACAACTGGCTCAGAAATGTGCTATGTGATGTCTGGGATTTCCAGTCCCATCGAATATCTTGAAGTTTGGGGCCACAAAACCCTTAGTGAAAGGGACGGCATCGAACTCCTCCGGGTAAGGTCTGCCCTTTAGAATTGATGCACCGCCCTTGAACTGGGCTAAGGCATCTCGTACTTGTTCAACCATTTGATTGAACTCTTTTTCTAGCATGACACATGATGGAGAATCCTTCTTTGGTTGTTCATCCTTGTCTATCAAAGTAGCCTCTATTCTTTCATATGCGATGTGTATGATTTCTGGCTAATTAATCTCTGGAGAAGCCAATCAGGGTGCTTGTGATTGCCCCTGAATGGTGGCCATGGTAGTCATAGCTGCAGTCATCTCTTCTATTCTTTTCTCCAGTAGAACAACTTGCTCATCCCTTAGGAGGATATCTACGGCGTTCTTTTCAGTGTGAGGTTGAGCTTCGCGCGCAGATGTGGTAGCTCTGGTTTTGATCACATGGACATCCATGAAATCATCCTCCAAGTAATCACTGCAATCAAAATCTTCATTGTCACTATTGACAGAAACTCCATGATCTCGAGCTAGCTCAGAAATCTTGATCCTGAGTTTCTCAACCTTTTCCTCAATTATCGATTCCTTGATTGCTTTAAGATCTAGAGGACCTTGATGGAAATCCTCTACTTGTTCCTCCATCTCGCTGGCTATTGTCGCCACAATGTCAGATATTTCAGGCACTGGTTTTAATTCTTATCTTACAGGCTCACTAAACTGTATCGGTGCAGCGACCTTGGGTAACCATACCCTCTTTTTCTTTGACGATGATGTCTCAGGACAGAACGTCTTAGTAGAGACATCGGTACGTTGAGGGAAGATATGCTCCCTGTGGTGTAGACCGGCTACAGTGTCAGGTAATTGTCTTGCCTTTCTTTCTGTGATTGCAGGAATGACTGGTAAACTTCTCATACCCAGTCTTAACTTAATCGGCCGGCAACCTGCGGTCGTAGCGGTGGTATGGTCGGTGGTGACTATAGGAGCATCAATACAGTTTCCCAAACGGAGCCAGACAGGAACACGGGTAGGTGACTTTATAGTCGACTTATGAGACTTTCTAGCGGACTTAACATCCTTCAAATTTTCATTTTTCATATGAGGGGAAATTGCATGTCCCACTCGTTTAAGTAATTCACTAACAAACATCCTTCTTTGGTAGCAAGCCTTCTAAAGACTGCACTAACTCAGGTGATGGGGATGGATTTCTTTCCCTCCTCACCATGTCCATGAAGTGATGGTAATGCGACAGCAATCTCTTGGATACTCTGGGTCCTTTGGTCCATGGCTTGATTTAGGTGATTTTATGGTGTTTGGACTGGTCACTATGTCCAATAAATGGCTGTGGTGGAGTTAATTTGGTGGCTTTAGGGTGGTTAGGTCACATTTAGTGCATGGGTCCAAGTGTGTGCAAATGACCAAAACTTGGGTTTGGGCTAGGCTACCCATGTCAATTGGCCCAATTTATTGTTGCATTTGGCGTAGATGATCATAAGGAACTACTTTTGGGAAGGATGTGTGTGGTTTTGAGTTCAATTGAAGGGTCAATTTGAGGGAATTTTGAACTTTAATCAATTTGGTCATGTTGGGCTAGGCTTGGGTTAGCCTTGGGATAAATCCAAATTAATTGTTGTAAATGGTCAATAGGGACCTCATGAAGAGTTTTCAACATGAATTTGATGCCAATTTGGAGATTAAGGCAACCAACTGGGTGAAATTTGGGGACTTAGCCAATTTGGGGCTAAGTTTGGGAATTTTGGATTTAGGCCAAAATCAGATGTATTTGAGGCTTCACCAAGGTTAATTTATGATTGATTTTGTTGTATAGAATGTTATAAAGATTTTTCAAGTTTAATTAGCTAATTGACTAGGCTATGGGTTCAATTTGGTGAGATTAGGTCATATGGTCAAAATTGGGGTTTTGACCTAAATCAAAATTGGGCTAAAATCATAGACCAATTGAGCTTGGATTTGGTTTAGTTTGGTCATATAAAAAGTGAAATTGCAGTTTAGGATTGGAATTGGGGTCAATTGAGATCAAATTGATGGACATTTGAGTTGGATTTCGGGAAATTTGAGACTTTAAAGGGCAATTTGACTATTTTGCTTAAAGATGGTCAAATTGGCCAAATTGGATCATGTGGTAGTTGAGAGAAATGAAATTATGAATATTTAAGATTTATTGGGATTTTTTAGGAATTTTTTGAATTTTGAGTTATGGAGGGGTATTTTGGTAATTTGGGGGTGTTTTAGGGGTAAAAGTCCAAGATGGGTATTTTGGTAGAGTTGAGGTACCAACCATCACCAATAAGCCATGGATCAATGGAAACCCCATTTTGGGTCCTCTACATAGTGGTCTTAGCCAAACCATAGCCTTAGGGCTAGTAGGCTTAAGGGACCATCTACATGAGTATCCCAAAAGATCGAAGGATCTAGGCTAGAAATTTAGGGTTTAGGGTTGTGAGTGATTGTGAGTGTAGATAAGTGTAGTGAGTGCCTTAGCTCCAGACCAACACCCAAGGTCAACCCTAAGGTCCAGCAATCCTAAGGGTGACTCATCTTGAGTTTCTCCCATAGTGACCCCACCTACTAAGTATTTAGAGGTTGAGAGCAATATATGGAACTTCAAGCTGAGTGGAGAAGAGTTTGGAATTTCTAATGGTGAGGGTTCCACATCTAGTTTTCTAAGAATAGTCAACAGAAAAATCCTATGGCTAGACCTTAGGCTACTAAAAGGGAAAAAAACTAAACCTCAACCAAAATTGAGGTCAATAGAGAGTATCCGGAGGATCGCTGCCGCATTACCATAACTTCATGGACATGGTGATGAGGAAAAGAAGTTCACTCCTATCACTCAATTTAGCATAGTTTTTAGAAGGCTTGCTACCAAAGAAGGATGTTCAGTTAGCGAGTTACTTAAACGAGTGGGAGATGCAATTTCCCCTCGCATGAAGAAGGAATTTTTGAAAGGCATCAAATCCGCCAGACAATCTCGTAAGACAACTGGAACACCACCTACTCGCATTCCCGTTTGGTTCCACTTAGGGAATAGAGTTGATACCGCAGTGATTACTACTGATCATACTGTCACCAGGACCACAGGCTGTCAACCGTCATTCCTGCAATCCCAGAGATAAAGATAAAGCAATTACCTGACACTGTAGCTGGTCTACACCACGGGGAGCATACCTTCCCTCGACATACCGACGTCTCTACTGAGATGTTCCATCCTGAGACATCATCATCGAAGAAGAAGAGGGTATGGGTACCCAAGGTCACTGCACCGATACAGTTCAGTGAGCCTGCAGGATAGGAAGTACAACCCGTGCCTAAAATATCTGACATCGTCGCGACAATAGCCAGCAAGATGAAGGAACAAGTAGAAGATATCCACCAAGGTCCTTCAGATCTTAAAGCAATCAAGGAATCAATAATGGAGGAGAAAGTTGAGAAACTCAGGATTGAGAATTTCAAGTTAGCTCGAGAGCACGGAGTTTCCGTCAATAGTGATAATGAAGATTTTGATTACAGTAATTACTTGGAGGAGGATTTCATGGATGTCTATGTGATCAAAACCAGAGCTACCACATCTGCGCGCGAGGCTCAACCTCAGACCAAAGAGAACGCCATAGATGAGCTGCGTAGGGTTATCCTCCTAAGGGATGAGCAAGTTAGTCTATTGGAGAAAAGAATAGAAGAAATGACTGCAGCTATGACCGCCATGGCCACCACTCAGGGGCAATCAAAAGCACCACGATTGGCTTCTCCAGAGATTAATTAGCCAGAAATCATACACATCACAGATGAAAGAAGAGAGGCTACTTCAACAGAAAAAGATGAACAACCAGAGAAAGATTGTCCGTCAGGTGTCATGCCAGAAAAGGAATTCAAGAAAATGGTTGAACAAGTGTGGGATGTCTTAGCCCAATCCAAGGGCGGTGCATCAATTTTGAAGGGTAGACCTTACCTGGAAAAGTTTGATGCCGTACCTTTCCCCAAGGGATTTTTGGCCCCAAACTTCTAGATATTTGATGGGACTGGAAATCCCAGATAGCATATAGCATATTTCCGAGTCAGTTGTGGCAACACAAGGAATAATGAGGCTCTACTCTGTTAGCAGTTCGTCAGCAGCTTGTCAGGGATTGCTTTCGACTGGTATATTGACTTGCCCAATGGGTCAGTTAAAACATTTTTTGAGTTGGAACAGTTATTTGTGAAAAGATTTGTCGGGGCACACCATCATGTGTCTATTGAAGAGCTCATGATAGAGAAGGAAAAGCCAAGAGAAACTTTGGCAGAATATTTTGAGGTGGAGAAACCTTAGCATGAAATGTGAACCTCAGCTACAGGAACATCAAGTGCTTGAGATTCTACTAAAAAGCCTTCATGGGCCAGAAGCTTTCATGCTTAAGGGACTCACCATCAAATCCTTCGAGAAGCTGCTCAGTAAAGCCAATATCTTCAAGAAGAAATAAAACACATGGAGCCACATGAAAGGTTAAGGTGACCAGAGTGTTCAAAAAGAAATCAGAAGTAGTCGCAACTGTTGACAAAGGAAAGCATTCGATAAAGATATATGCAGAAGAGCATCGTCAGTCTTTGTCGCAGTACTCTCAGAAACAGAGCAGTCAATCTAACCAACGATCGCCTCAAGAGGGATCACCTCAAATAGCGGGTAAAAGAATCTCCCAGTTAGAGTGACAGAAAGTTGTGTATTTCTTCAAGGATGAAGATGTACCAAAAATATTCAAAAGCCTGATGAAGAAATCAGAATTCAAACTACCTGATTCAAAGAAACCCGAAGACATGGATAACAAGAATGAACCAAATTATTGCTCATACCACCGGTTGCTTGGGCACACTATAGACAAGTGTTTTGTCTTTAAGGACTGGCTCGAGAAGAAACTCAAGGAAGAGAATATAACAATCCCAAAGGAGTATTTGAGAGAACCTGAAAAAGGTTCCATAAACATGATTTCAGCTGAGTCAATCTCTTTAATTGATCCGTATGCTAGAGTAGATGGATGGAGTACACATGGAATGAACTCAAGAGGGTCCTTAATCGAATACAAGATTCATCGAAACAAACTTCAACGAACACTGAAGAAGAATGGAATGAGGTATGAAGTAGATCGTCCAAGAAGATACTGAACAAGATACAGTCTGCATCAAAACAAGCCTCCATTCAGAGTCCGCAACATACCGAGCTTGAAATGAAGGTTTTGCCAGAAGATCCATCATCGTCATGGATAAACAACAAGAAAAAGAAAAGTGTCACTGCCAAGATTGATAGCACGGGGGGTAGGATAGGGGCTGCCTCTACTAGATTGGTTGTCTTGGATTCGGGGAAGAAAATCCTCGAACCCTTGACTTTGTATGGTTATCCTTTTGTCCCTTCGGGGTCTTATGAATATATTGATTGTGATTTTGGCTACGTTTTGACTGTTTCTGGTGATAACGTAACTGATTATGATCAATCTAGCTTGAATCTTGATTCCCAAAATGATCCTCAAATCGTACTCGAGTTTGATGAACTCGTTGTCAAGGCCAAAGAAGAACTCAATGATATCACTTACGACAACACCAATAACGAGGAGCCAACTCTCGAGCGTCATGGTACACTGCTCACCATCAACTTAGATCTTTTCAACGGAGAGGAAAAGACACCGGAAGATTTTACAATGATATCTAAAGAAGAAGAAACGACAGAAGTTAACTGAAGGAGCGGAAAAGTGTTACCAACAAGAACAGCTCTAATAGAGAAAGGAAAACAGATAATGACTTGAGAAGAGATACCCCCACCTCCACCAGTGGAAGAATGACATAATGAAGATAAAATTGGAAGATCATACAAAGTAGACTACAACGTGCTAGTGCATCTTAGGAAGTTGCCTGCCCGACTAAGCATCTACGACGCTCTGATCGTGTTAAAGGAGATGAGAGAATCTCTGGTTACAGCTTTGCTTGATCCAGAAATTTGCTTAGCTCAGTTGACTAGCACATCCTTAGATGAAGTTGCTCGTTAAGAGAACAGTCAGGGGTAACCTTCACAGACGAAGACTTGCTGCTCGGTACCGCCGACCACAATCGTCCGCTCTACATCTCCGTCAACATTGGCAGATTTGTGTTATCTAGAGTTTTAGTGGATCCTGGAGCATCTCTTAGCTTGATGAGCCTACAGATATTGGTCTATTTGGATATTGAAGCTCAAGATCTTATGACCAATAAAATGATGTTAAGAGGATTCAACCAAAAGGGAGAAAGAGCCCTTGGATCAATTAGATTACTTATGAAGGTTGGAGAACTCATGACAACCACTAAATTTCATATCACCGATGCCGAGACCTCTTTTAACGCTCTATTGGGTCGACCATAGATTCATGAGCACAATATGGTTCCATCATCTCTACACCAGTGCTTCAAATACCATAATGATGGTCATGAAATTTGCATCAAGGTAGATCTACAACCATTTTCAGTGCATAAAGTTTGTATCCATGAGTTGCTGCCTACTACGCGCCTCTAAAGAAGAAAATCTTCTTGCGCGAGATTTTGACAAACAAAGATGAAAAATCAGAAGAATCACAAAAAGGAGGCCATACAACTCCGCTTCAACAACCTTCTACCAATCCCTTACAACGAGTTTGTGGAAGTTCTTCTAGTTCACGCGCCAAAGGTCGAGGCCTCCCTTACAACGAGTTGGTGGAGGTTCTTCTAGTTCACGCACCCGAGGTCGAGGTCGGGGATTGGGGATGCGGACGAGGAAAGATCAATTTAATTGTTGAACGGACTAGGCCAACCATCAACATTGGTGATTAAGGCAGCTCTGAAGATGAAATAATTATAACAAAGCAGAAGAAACCTCAGTACGAGATATCCTTAGAAGATACAGAGAGGAAGGTATATGAAACAATGTATGATCGGATAAACCACTATGTGAATACTACAAGAAGATACAGAGAGGAATGAATATGAAACAATGTATGATCGAATAAACCACTATGTGAATACTATGACCCTTTACTCTGATTCTCCTCCCGCAAAAGGTCGAGAGTTTAGAGGTCAAGGAAGTCCATAGTGTTGGTTCAACTATGACCCTCACTCTGATTCTCCCTCAAAAGGTCGAGAGTTTAGAGGTCAGGGAAGTCCATAGTGTTAGTTCAAAGCTGATCAAATTTTACAGTGCTTCTAAAAACATGTAAATTTGGATGTTGATTCTAATGAATTAATGAAATTGCCTTTTGGTTACTTCTCACCTTGTGTTCAGAAGTTAATTTAACATGTAAATTTGGATGTTGATTCTAATGAATTAATGGAATTGTCTTTTGGTTACTTCTCGACTTGTGTTCAAAAGTTATTTCAATAGGGACACTTACCAAAACAAATGCCAAAAGATAAATTTAAACTTTTCAAAAAACTATAGAATGCTAAAAGTCGAACTCCCAATTCAAAAGAAGGTCTCAGATTCGGTACAGTCAGACCAGTCGATGATTTTAAATTTTGCATGGTTGTTACTAACGAGTCAGAAGAGTATTGCCTCAATGTAGAGGATGAATATATTGATCAACCAATACAAGTTGCTCCGACAGAAGTTGAGGAGGAAATTAAATCTATTATCGATGAATTGAAAGATATTAACCACAGGACTGAAGAACGACCCCGACCTACGTTTATAAGTTCTTTACTTGATGACAAAGCATCTGCAGAATTAGTCAAACTATTAACAAAATTCAAATATTACTTTGCATGGAGCTACGATGAAATACTAGGACTGTCAGCAAAAGTTGCAGTCCATAAACTTGGGGTGGACAAGAATATAACCCCAGTAAAACAAGCTCCTAGAAGAATGCGCCTTGAAATAGAACAACAAGTTATCGCCGAAGTGAAAAAGTTGATAGACGCCAAGTTTGTTAAAGAAGAGCAATACCCCACGTGGTTAGCCAATATTGTACCCGTTAAGAAGAAAAATGGACAGATCCGCGTCTGTTTCGACTTCAGAGATTTGAACAAGGCATGTTCAAAAGACGAGTTTCCACTATCTATACCAGAGATGATGGTGGATATCACTTCAAAACATGAGATTTTCTCCTTCATGTACGAATCATCAGGATATCACCAAATCAAGTTGGCTCCCGAGGATGCAGCACTTACAGCTTTCAAAACATCAATTGGATTTTTCTGCTACACAGTGATGTCGTTCAGCATAAGGAACGCCAGAGCAACATATCAGCGTGCAATGACGAAGATTTTTGACGACCTCATTCACAATCAAGTAGAATGCTACGTGGATGATTTGGTCATCAAAAGTAAATGGAAAATAGACCATTTTTATGATTTGAGGATCGTGTTTGAACGGTTACAACGATATGACCTTAAAATGAATCCCTTAAAGTGCGCCTTTGTTGTTACATCTGGAAAATTTCTAGGATTCGTTGTCCGTCATCGGTGAATCGAGATTGACCCGAATAAGATTAAAGCTATCTTGGAAATGCCTCCTCCTAAAAACATGAAACAACTACATTTCTTCCAGGGGAAGTTGGCATATCTGAGACGCTTTATTTCTAATCTCTCAGGTAGGTGTCAGCATTTCTTGACATTAATTAAAAAGGACGCCAGATTTATTTTGGAAGATAAATGCCAGCGGGCCTTTGAGGATGTTAAACAATATTTAATGACATCTCCTGTCTTAGTAGCCCCTATCCCAGGGAAACCTCTAATACTTTATACTGCAGCCTTAGATGACTCTCTCGGAGCCCTCTTAGCCCATGTAATTGAGGAAGGTAAAAAAAATGCACTCTACTACTTGAGTCATCGTCTAATACCGACGGAGATAAGGTATCCACCTATTGAGAAGCATTGTCCGGCGTTAATTTTTGCCGCCCAAAAGCTTATACATTACATGCTTTCTCATAAGATTACCCTAATTTTGAAAGTTAATCCATTCCAAATCTGATGACCCGACCAATGCTCTTCAGATGTTTGGCAAGATGGTCAAGGATCTTATTGCAATTTGATATAACTTTTGTTCCCCTTCGTGCTATCAAGGGACAGATACTAGCAGACTTTCTCGCTGCACACCCACTGCCAGTTGGGTCCTCTCTAAACGATGAGTTACCAGATGAGCAAATACTACAAATGGAATTTTCTAGTGCGCAGTGTTAGGAAATGTACTTCGATGGTGCTTCGTCAGTCAGGAAACACAAATAATCAGGCACAGTTATACCAGGCAAAGCAGGGATCATTTTGTTCTTTATTACGTCAGATAAGGGTATGTTGAGGTTCTTATACCACCTGACAGAGCCGTGCACCAACAATGAAGCAGAATACGAAGCTTTAATCACCGGATTGGAATTGGCAATCTCAATGGATATAACAAACATTTCCATCTATGGTGACTCTCAACTTGTCATCCAGCAGGTCGCCGCATAATACAGAATTATGAAACCAAGATTAGTAGAGTACCATCAGTACATAATGAAGCTCCTGGAGCAAATTTCTGAGGTGACTTTCTACCGGATTCCTCGAGGAGATAATGCCCATGCCGATGCTCTAGCAAAACTCACTAAGGAAATGACATGTCCCTCAGAGGATTCCATCAAAGTCACGGTGCAAGGAAGACGAGTGCTATCTCGAAACAACTTCAAAACTCTATACAAGCTTGGAAAATAAGAAACAATAAATACAATCGTGGACATCAACGAAGATTGGCACAAGCCATTAATAGAATATTTGCATACTAAAAAGCTGCCATAAGACAAGTCTGAGGCGCACCACTTCACAAGAAGGGCTATGTCTTACGCCCTGGTGGGAAATGTTCTCTGCAGAAGATTGTTTGATCAAATGTGGCTACGGTGTTTGAGTAGAGCCGAGGCACAGAATATTGTCAAAGAGGTACATACTAGATTGTGTGCCGCTCACCAATCATGGCTGAAGATGAAAATGAAAATCAAAAGACTCAGGTATTATTGGCCAGCAATGATGTTCAGCCAGAAGATGTCACCAATGCCAAGTGCATGGGGTGGTCTTACACCAGCCTCCAAATGTGCTACACCCAACTGTTGGCTCATGGTTGTTTGAGTGTTGGGGCACGGACATAATTGGTCCGGTAGACCCTCCATCTTCCAAGGGACAAAGGTTTATACTTGACGCTACAAATTACTTCTCCCAATGGGCAGAGACAGTACCGTTACGTGAGGTTACAACACTGCACGTCCTTCATTTTTTCAAAAGCCAAATCATCTACCATTTCAGAGTACCGCGAAGAATAATCTCTCACAATGGGATAGCTTTCAAAAGTACAAAGATCAACAATTTTGTCAGAAGACATGTGATAGATTGGAGATACTCTATAATTTACTATCCTAGAGCAAATGGTATGGCCGAAGATTTCAACATGACACTGTTACAGATTTTGAAGGAAACACTAGATGAAAACAAAAGGGATTGGCACAACAAACTATTAGAAGCCTTGTGGGCCTACCAGACGACTTTCAAGACTCCCACTCAGTGTACACCCTATGCACTCATATATGGGGTCGAGGCCGTGCTATCGCTAGAAATCCAGACACCATCTCTCAGAGTCGTCGTTGCCAACCAACTCACAACTGAAGAAAGTACAAAACTCAGACTTGAAGAACTAGAGAGTCTCGAGGGAAAATAACTAGAATCCCACCAACATTTGGAGCTCTACCAGGTGAAGATGGTACAAACCCATGATAAATTGGTCCGCCCAAGGACATTCAAAGTTGGTGACCCGGTGCTTGTGCTCAAAAGACCTATTATTGCACGCCACAAAATAGGTAGAAAATTTGAGCCAACTTGGGAGGGACCATTTGTCGTTGAGAAGGTCTATATAGGAGGAACCTACCAGTTAGTAGACTTACGGGGTGAAATACCCATGTTACCGATAAATGGACGATACCTGAAAACCTATTACACAACCTGATGCCGCTCAATGCCACTTGCCTCTGCTTTCTTTGAAACTCTAAAATTTTTTTTTATTTCAGGGTTATCTATGTGGACAAATGTCTATGACCAGGTCCAAATTTTGTAATTAACCTCATTATATTGAAAATTTTGAGAAAATTTTTAAACTTCACACATTCTCTTTTCTACTTTCGAATTTAAATACCCTACAAAATTAAACGAAACTCACAAATAAAATGAATAATCCTCTTGACCAAAACAAACTAAAATTTACTTTAATAAATACTTTGTTTTGTTCTTGTTTATGCCAAACTTCGGCTCAATGACGTTTTTTTCTGTTGTCTGAAGAAAAACGTCAGGACAGAGGCTGATCTTTGCCTTCCAGGATGGCTGAAACCTCGCACTGAATGAAGTGATGTTGCCGCAAGGAGGTGTCATAGATTTCAACGTGGATTTCGACCAGGTTGATATGAACTCAAGAGAAGGAGGGACTACCTTCATTATTGAGGGTGACCACTCAAGACAATGTGTCGCGCAAAGGTAAAACTTTGATAGCAGAACAAGATCCGATGGAAGGGCCCAGCCGTCTGCCCTCCATGGTAACTACTCCAGGAAGGGACCTGATAGCCGCCTATAAGGAACGAATACCAAATACTCTGCTCCACAGGACGCAGCGCAGAAATGCCAACCAAAAGAAACAGAGAGCCTTTCTGCGACAGGAACGCAAATGATAGAGAGACGTGAGCAGTTTTCTTACCCCCATTCCTGGGGACATATTTACGACCCAGATCTAAGAGAAACTTCTGACAGCCTGCCCACTACAAATGTAGAGTTAGGATTTGTGACAGAATCAGATGTGCTCCCAGTTCTAGATATCTTATGCGGGGGTTGCCTAACATGCAACGTTGAGGTACCAGTCGGGACATCAGTCACGGGCACATATGTAGAATGCCCGGATTGCAACGTTCTGCATCTACAACATTTCAGTATATTAGAAGAATACACTTTAAGCACTAATGATTCTCAGACTCCAGACTTCGTGATAAATGAACCATATGTCCCACTGAGGACGGATCAGCACGCACCATAGAGCCCAAGATCATACATCGCACTAGAGGCTGAATCTTATATGCCGGATCGACCAACACAAGTTTGGGTCCTCGCAGAGTTCTGAAGGAAGGAACGCCCATGGTAGCTGCCAACTCCTGGTATGGTAGAATACTATAAGATAACCAGAATAAATAAAAAAGAATTCAAGTTCTATGAAGAGGTTCAGGAAAAGTTTGTCAATATATTGGAAGGCCTGGAACTGTATACCAGGGATTTTTCTAAGAGTATTGAGAAAAGCATTATGGACTACATCTTTAATTTAAGAGACAGAGGCCAAGCGGGCCTTCTCATGGAGATGACATATTCCGAGCCGAAGAAATGGATGAGGGGAAAGGGAAGAATCACCATCCAATGCGGCTGTTGCTTCAAGTTCACAAACGACAGACAGGAGAATCCGCTTGGGATCCTCAGATATGACCAAGTGGATTCGTTGCCACCAATGATAAAATGGCTGATCAAGAGAATGGTCAAGTAGAATATTCTACCCGCTACATGCATTCCCAACAATTGCATCATTAATATTTATGAAGAGGGTGATTGCATTCCCCTACACATTGATCATCATGATTTTGTGAGGCCTTTCTGCACGGTCTCATTTCTGAGCAAAAGCGATATTCTATCTGAAAAGAAATCGATATAGTCGGCTCTGGCGAATTCAGAGGAGACGTGGAGATTCCTCTTCCAATTTGTTCAGTATTTGTCCTGGAGGGCAATGGTGCAGACATTGCCAAGCACTGCATTCCAGGAGTGCGACATCGTAGGATGTCTGTAACCTTCCACAGAATGGACGACAGTAAAATACCGTATGGATTCCAGCAGGATCTAGAATTGGAAGAGTTATTTCTGTATGAGCTGTGAGAAGGTTGTGCCTCTAAGTACATCTGAAGTGAACTCTTATCCTGGAGCATGACTTAGAAGGTCTGCTTCATCAAGAGCTCAACATTACCTGGTACAGAGGGTTCACTTTCTTTCTTTTAACAGCATGACATGTATTTGATATATTCAATCTATGATGTACTCATAGCATGAGATGATTCTCAATGTATTTCGACATGGATTACATAATGTACCTTTTGAGGCATTAGCCTATGTCTGATTTATGACATTCCGTTTTTGGAGCAAATTAATTGAAACTTCTCTCAAATTATGTCTTTTTATCTGTTGCCTTTTTGTGCGATGGATGAAAGTCGCGGACCATGCGATGGTTCAGAATTTCAATGAACAACGAACGAAACAACAAATCTTTAACAATAAATAAAACATAAATGAAAAATAATCACTAACAAATAAATAATAAAAAAAATTTCTTTTGAAAATCAACCAATTAAAATTAAATGTCATAAAAACAACAAGAAAATAAAACAAAGTTATTGAGTGGATGCTTCCATTTTCGGAATTTCCTACTCTTTCTACGCGCAGCACAACCATCGTTATCTACACTAACTTTCTGCACATCCCCGCAGAATTTCACATTCTGCCCAAAAACTCACAAAGTTTAACAAATCTCCTTCAATAATATCAACCTTTTTCACATGATACATTTCTGTAAATTCAACGCTACTGACTCTCTTTTGAGAATTGACTTACATTTCAATTCTCACTTTCGAATCAATCGTACATTTCCGATTCATTACATTTGAGGTCGAACCTTACATTCTTACACTCTCTTTTGAGAATTTACCTACATTTCAATTCTCACTTCCAAATCAGTCCTACATTACTGATTCATTACATTCAAGGTTAGACCTTACATTCTGACACTCTCTTTTAAGAATTGATCTACATTTCAATTCTGACTTCCAAATCAGTCCTACATTTCTCATTCATTACATTCGAGGTCAGACCTTACATTCCGACACTCTTTTGAGAATTAACCTACATTTCAATTCTAACTTATGAATCAGTTCTACATTTCTGATTCATTACATTCAAGGTCGGATCTTACATTCTAACACCCTCTTTTGAGAATTGACCTACATTTCAATTCTCACTTCCGAATCAGTCATACCTTACTGATTGATTACATTCGAGGTCGGACCTTACATTCTGACACTCTCTTTTAAGAATTGACCTACATATCAATTCTCACTTTCGAATTAGCCCTACATTTCTGATTAAATCAGAATTGACCTACATTTCAATTCTCATTTCCGAATCAGTCCTACATTTCTGATTCATTGCATTCGAGGTCGGTCCTTACATTCCGACGCTTTCTTTTGAGAATTGACCTACATTTCAATTCTCCTAGGTCGGTCCTTACATTCTGACACTCTCTTTTGAGAATTGACCTACATTTCAATTCTCACTTCTAAATCAGCCCTACATTTCCGATTCATTACATTCTAGGTTGGACCTTACATTCTGACACTCTCTGTTGAGAATTTACATTTTAATTCTCACTTCCGAATCAAACCTACATTTCTCATTCATTACATTCAAGGTTGGACCTTACATTCTGACACACTCTTTTGAGAGTTGAGCTATATTTCAATTCTCACTTCCGAATCAGCCCTACATTTCTGATTCATTATATTTGAGGTCGGTCCTTACATTCCGACACTCTCTTTTGAGAATTGACTTACATTTCAATTCTCACTTCTGAATCAGTCCTACATTTCTTATTAATTACATTCGAGGTCGGTCCTTACATTCCGACACTCTCTTTTGAAAATTGACATACATTTCAATTCTCACTTCCGAATCAGTCCTACATTTCTGATTCATTATTTTCGATGTCGGCCCTTACATTCTGACACTCTCTTTTGAAAATTGACCTACATTTAAAATCTCACTTCTGAATGAGCCCTACATTTCTGACTCATTACATTCGAGGTTGGACCTTACATTCTGACACTCTCTTTTGAGAATTGACCTACATTTCAATTCTCACTTACGAATCAGCCCTACATTTCTGATTCATTAAATTCGAGATCGGACCTTATATTCCTACACTCTCTTTTGAGAATTGCCCTACATTTCAATTCTCACTTCCGAATCTACCTTACATTCTGACACTTTCTTTTGAGAATTGACATACATTTCAATTCTCACTTCCGAATCAGTCTTACATTTCTGATTCATTACATTCGAGGTCGGTCCTTACATTCCGACACTCTCTTTTGAGAATCGACCTACATTTCAATTCTAATTTTGGAATCAACCCTACAATTCTGATTCATTAATTTCGAGGTCGGTCCTTACATTCTGACACTCTCTTTTGAGAATTGATATACATTTCAATTCTTAGTACTGCATTTCAGATTCATTAAATTTGAGGTCGGTCTTTATATTCCGACTCTCTCTCTCTTTTTGAATTGATATCTGAATTTCAATTCCCATCTAGGGGTCAGCATTTACATACTGACTCTCATCCTTTGGAAATCTTTAAAATTTCATAACTCAAAGTTCACTCTCAAATCCCCAATGAGAGTCCCTGCTTCTTGACTTGATTAAACGTACACCTGCTAATTCCCCAGTGGAAACCAATCACACAAGACCCTACACATATTTTCAGGTTTGTTGACTTAGAAGTATTATTGGCTTTTGTTGATCTCGTTGGTCAACGCCAATACGCGCGGTGTGCTAGCCCAGCACACCACCCCTATTGGGGGTCCATTTGTTGACCTCACTTTTGGTTAAGGTTTAGTTCCTCTTTAGTAGCCTAAGGTCTAGCCATAGGACTTTCCTATTGACTATTCTTAGAAAACTATCTCTTTAGTAGCCTAAGGTCTAGCCATAGGACTTTCCTATTGACTATTCCTAGAAAACTAGAAAAGGCACCCTTACCACTAGAAATTCCAAACTCTTCTCTACTCAACTTGAAGTTCCACATGTTGGTCCCAACCTCTAAATACTTTGTAGATGGGGTCACGATGGGGGAAACTCAAGATGAGTCACCCTTAGGACTGCTGGACCTTAAGGTTGACCCTGGGTGTTGGTCTGAAGCTAATTCACTCACTACACTCATCTACACCCACAATCACTCACAACCCTAAACTCAAATTTCTAACCTAGATCCCTTGATCTTTTTGGGCATTTCTAGCCTAGAACCCTTGATCTTTTGGGATACTCATGTAGATGGTCCCCTAAACCTACTTGCCCTAGGGCTATGGTTTAGCTAAGACCACTATGTAGAGGACCCAAAATGGGTTTTCCATTGTTCCATGTCTAGCCTAGATCCCTTGATCTTTTGGGATACTCATGTAGATCGTCCCCTAAACTTACTAGCCTTATGGCTATGGTTTGGCTAAGACCACTATGTAGAGGACCCAAAATGGGGTTTCCATTAGTCCATGTCTTTTTGATGATGGTTGGTACCTCAACTCTGCAAAAATACCAATCTTGGCTTTTTACCCCTAAAACACCTCCAAATTACCAAAATACCCCTTCACAGCCCAAAATCCCAAAAATTCCAAAAATTCCCAGAAAATCCTAATAAATCCAAAATATTCCAAATTTCATTTCTCTCAACTACCACATGACCCAATTTGGCCAATTTGACTATCATTAACCAAAATCTCAAATTTGCCATTAAGGGCCCAAATTCCCCAAATTCAACCCAAATGTCCATCAATTTGATATCAATTAACCCTAATTCCAATCCTAAACTCAAATTCACTTTTTATATGACCAAACTAAAGCAAATCCAAGCTCAATTGGTCCATGATTTGAGCCCAATTTTGATTCCTTAGACATAAACAACAAAATAGGAATTCGAGATTGCTTGCTTATGCAACGTAAATCCTCACCTTATCTTTAGGCTTTTGTATACCCTATTATACAATATAAGGCCTAACTCATTTTAGGATTTCGAGGTTACGTTTGTCACGACCTAAATCCTCACATCTTCCAGGTTATTTGTGTGATCATTTCACACAAATCTAGCTAACTAATAAAATTGGCAGGATGAAACACCTAAATATTTCTCCTCAAAATTGAAGCCAAACATTATGATAGCTAATAAAATTGGTAGGATGAAACACCTAAATATTTCTCCTCAAAACTGAAGCCAAACATTAGAATAAATTGGCAGGATGAAACACCTAAATATTTCTCCTCAAAACTGAAGCCAAACATTAGGATAGCTCGGGAAGTCACCGGTTGGCAGGATGAAACACCTAAATATTTCTCCTCAAAACTGAAGCCAAACATTAGGATAGCTTTGTAAGTCACCGAGGTTCTCCTCTGGATCCATGACATCCCATAGTTTTGTCTCCTTTGGATTCTATAATAAAATGTTCCAAATTTCAATCAATCCCCTTTCACACCTGTACATCCGATCTCATTGAAGAGTCCTACCCTTTGGAACTCCTTGAAGATAATATTTCCTAATTTTTATCGAGAGTATTCTTAGATGACTTTGTTCACTTAAGATGTAATTAACTATAGGGGCTTGTTCTTATAGGAAGCATGTCCGAACCGAGCTTAATATAAACTCTATTTAATTCTTTATATTAAATCGGGGAAACTTGTAGGCAAATACAAAGGTTTTGTAGACCAGACGGACGTCATACTTTCCTTAGTTTATTTGATTAAGCCTCATCCTCAAGTCTTGTGTTTATCCTTCGGGAGAGATTTAGGGTTTGAGGTATAGTGCTCCTTCATTTAAACTATGAAAAATTTGGGGTCAGTTTGATTTCATAATTTTCTAAAGTTCAACGTCCTTCTGAAGAAAGTGACGGAATTTCAATTTCGGTAACTGATAGCTTCTTATGGGCAACTCCCCTCCAACCAAAAATAATGTCAACAGACTCACATCCAACTAAATAGGTAACAAGAAAAAATGTCCTTACACAGAAGATATGCATATTCATACATGTGAATTTGCGGGGAATATGTGAATAGAATATGAAAAAATGTGAAGGAATCGAAATTTAGGTACTGATTTGGAAATGAGAATTGAATTCTAGTTATCATTTTTGAAAAGAGAGTCGGAAGTCAGGGACCGACCTCGAAGATTAAGGATAGGATGTCATGTGCCATTAAAGGGGGTCTTATACAAATCTCAAATATGGGGAGTCAAAATTTGGGTACTGACTCCGAGAGTCATATGAAAACAGTGTAGAGAGTTTGTGAAGTTGAATTTGCAGAAATGTGTTATGTGAAAAGGTTGATTTTGTTAAAGAAGATTTGTAGAGTTTTGAAAGGTTTTGTACAGAATGTGAAATTCTGGGGGGATGTGAAAAGAGTTAATGCAGATAAAGATGGTTGTGCTACGCTCACAAAGAGTAAGAAACTCTGAAACCGAGAGAATCCACTCAACAGATTCATTTGTTTTCTTGTTTTTTTATCACATTTAATTTTTCAAAATATGTTTTTAAAATTTTAATTTTTAATTGGTTGATTTTCAAAAGAAATTTATTTTGTTGTTTAAACAAAAAAAAATTATTTAATTTTATTTATTGTTAAAGGTTTATTGTTTCGTTCTTCGTTCATTGAAATTCTGAACCAACGTATGGTTCGTGGCTTCCATCCACACTAAAAGGTAACTGACAAAACGACAAATTTTTAAGAGAAGTTTCCATTAATCTGCTCCAATCAAGGTGTCAAAGATCAAACATAGGCTAACACCTAAAAAGGTATAATATATAGTCCATGTCAAAGTACATTCAGTACATCTCAAGTAATGAATACATTCTAAGCTGAGTATATCAGATATATATCATGTTGCTATAAAAAAAAGTGAACTCTGTTACCTCATTTTTTGTTGAGGTTTAGTTTTTCCTCTTTAGTAGCCTAGGGTCTAGCCATAGGACTTTTTCTGTTGATTATTCCTAGAAAACTAAACATGAAACCCTCACCACTAGAAATTCCTAACTCTTCTCCACTCAACTTGAAGTTCCACATATTGCTCCTAACCTCTAGCATTTAGTAGGTGGGATCACTATGGGGGAAACTCAAGATGAGTCACCCTTTGGACTGTTGGACCCTAAGGTTGACCCAGGGTGTTGGTCTGGAGCTAAGGCATTCACTACACTCACTACACTCTGAGTCACCCTTAGGATTACTCGACCTTAGGGTTGACCTTGGGTGTTGGTCTGGAGCTAAGGCATTCGAGTCACCCTTAGGATTGCTGGACCTTAGGATTGACCTTGGGTGTTGGTCTGGAGCTAAGGCACTCACTACACTTATCTTCACCCACAATCACTCACAACCCTGAACTCAAATTTCTAGCCTAGATCCCTTGATCTTTTGGGGTACTCACGTATATGGTCCCCTAAACCCACTAGCTCTAGGGCTATGGTTTAGCTAAGACCACTATGTAGAGGACCCAAAATGGGGTTTCCATTGGTCTATGGCTTATTGGTGATTGTTGGCACCTCAACTCTACAAAAATACCCTTCTTTGCCTTTTACCCCTAAAATACCCCCAAATTACTAAAATATCCCTCTATAATCTAAAATTCTCAAAATTCCCAAAGAAAATCCCAATAAATCCTAAATATTCCCAATTTCATTTCTCTCAACTACCACATGACCCAATTTGGCCAATTTAACCATCTTTAACCAAAATCCCCAAATTGCACTGTAAAGACCCAAATTGTCACAAATCCAATTCAAATGTCCATCAATTTGACCTCAATATCAATCCTAAACTCAAATTCACTTTGCGTATGACCAAAATAAACTAAATCCAAGCTCAATTGATCCATGATTTGAACCCAATTTTGATTTGGGTCAGAACCCCAATTTTGACCATATGACCTAATCTCACTAAATTGAAGCCATAACCTAGTCAATTGGCGTAAATTAATATTGAGAAATCATTATAACATTCCTACACATCAAAATCAACCATTAATTGGCCTTGGTGTAGTCTCAAATCCATTTGATTTTGGCTTAAATCAAATTCCCAAATTTAGCCCCAAATTGGCTAAGTCCCCAAATTTCACCCAATTGATTGCCTTAAACTCCAAATTGGCATCCAATTCATGTTGAAAACTCTTCATGAGTACCTTAGTGACCATTTAAAACAATCAATTTGGACTTAGCTCAAGACTAACCCAATCTAGACCTAAGCCTAGCCCAACATGACCAAATTGATTAAAGTTCAAAATTCCCTCAAATTGACCCTTGAACTCAAAACCACTTCCATCCTTCACCAAAGTTGTTCCTTTGATCATTTACACCAAATTCAATAGTCATTTGGGCCAATTGACATGGCTAACTTAGCCCAAACCCAAGTTTTGGTCATTTGCCCCCACTTGGACCCACGCACTAAATGTGACCTAACCACCCTAAAATCACCAAATTAACTCCACCACAGCCATTAGTTGGACTTAGTGACAAGTCACCATGAAACCACCTAAATCAAGCCATGGACCAAAGGTCCCCCATATTAAGGGATCTTATTTCAAAAATGCACATGCTTAAGATATCTTTGCCAAATCGATGCACATTTGCATTAAATTGTTGTGATGGATTTCTCTAGGTTCCCTGAGCTCCTAGCCACCTCCCCCTGGCCAGCCGGCCACCCTAGTGGCCGAAAAAGTCGAAAATTGAGAGCCACTCCCATGGAACCTCACCCAAATCAAACCTAGAGGCCAGCTCATCCAAATCAAATTGAAGAGCTCCTCTGCCCTCCTCATACCCAAACTTATGCCCTGAGAGCCACCCCATGGCCATTTTTATGAAAACTCACCTCCAACGGCCATGGGAGGTGTGCTGAAATTTTCATAGAGAGGCCTTCCAAACTTGACACTAGCTTCCGCCATGGGAAGTGTGCTGAAAATTTCTCAGAGAGGCCTCTCCAAACTTCACACAGAGCTTCCCAGCACCAACCATTTTCCCTCACCCATTCCCATTGCCGGAGCTCAATTTTGAGCTTGAAACCTTGCCAAAAACCAGGACAGAACCCAACACACCTCCACACTCCACCAAACCTCAATTGCTTGTGCCCACACCTTCACAACAGCAAGAGAAGAAAAAGCCCCATCAAATTACCCTCTGAAATAGACTCCACCATAGCTCTAGACCAACACCTGAAATTGTGCTTGGTTGAATTCATACTTAGGCCTTACACAAAGACCAGGGACTCGATCCCTAGCCTCCTTAGACCACAACGAATGTGCCAAGCACCTTTAATTGAAGCCTCCCTTCTCAGAGCAAAGGTATAAAACTTCTCTTCCTCCCGAGCTTATTTTGATTCCCCATTTACTTAGGCTTGATTTCATGGTACGCTAACTGTATGGATGTGTTCGTCTCACTTAGACGAGTCCACAGGATCAAACCCGAAGTGATTTGGTTGAGTCTAGGCTGAGATCTTAGAGTTTTAGTGTGGATGGGCACAGGATCATTCTATCGGGGACGATGACGGGTAGTCGTTCGATCAAGCGTGTATCAAATGGACGGGGGAGATCGAGCCGGACAGCGCTTCGGGACATAAACAACGGGTCGAGTCAGCAAGCTACGTGGATGACGACTTGCAACAAGAGCGCGCCGCACATGCCTTCGGAGCCATCGTATGTTGAGGTGGCACGAGCGGTTTAAATAGATAAATATGGCTTTTCTAATTATTTAAATACCCTTAACTTAGAAAATTCATAACTTTGTGTAGAAAAATTACAAAAATAAAATAAAAATACTCTCCTGCTTAATGAATAGAGGAGAACAATGTGGAATAAATTTCAAGACCATTTTATACATATTTTATAGTTAATTAATTAAACATTGTTTGGGATCATTTGATTCTCCATGCATATTGACACATCACCTTGGCTTGAAATTTTGGCATGTTGTAGCCTCTATAAGGGGAAACATCCTCTGATTTTTCGAAAGTCAGAGGATGTTCCTATACAGAGATTTATCTTCCACATTATTTCTTTAAAATAATCATGGAAATTAGCATATTGATTAGAAAATCCTAAAAAAAATTTGGAAGGTCCACCATGACTAGAGAAGCCTTTAGAAATAATTTCATGAGTCAATTCATTTAAAATACCCTTAAATTTTACAAATACTAAATCACTAAAATAATTAATTTTGGAAGATATAAAAATTTAAATGACTTGACTTTTAATCTCCACTGTGGCTTATGATCCAGAGGACTTATCATAAAAATTTCAAAATATTTTGAGTTCATTTGACAACTTAAGTTGATTTTTAAAGATAAATACCACTTTTGATACTTAAATGATTTTTTAAAAATAATAAAAAATTATGAAACTTAGTTTTTTGAGTTCTCTGTGATCAGGGATATTTTCTAAAAATAAATAATATTTAAAATAAAAAACTTGATTTTTAGCCTATTTTAAATATCCAAATATTTAAAAATCCATAAAAATCACAAAAATAATAAAGCTCATGGAAATGTTCTAAATTGCTTTCTAATCACTTATGAATAATTAGAATATTTTTCCTAATTTTCTAAGTAAAGATATTTAATTTCAAAGCTTAAAAATAATTTTTAAAGGCTAAAAATGAGTTTTTCACTAAAATAACTCTAATTAATCAAAGAAAAATCAAAAAAATTTAAAATTTGCTCCTTTGGGTTCTCTGGCTCTAAGGAGATTTTTCAAAAATATAAAACTTAATTTTCACCACCTGTAAATATTTTATTTTTTTTTAAATGACCTAGAAATTAAAATAATTCTAATAAATCACAGGGAATTCAAAAAATCATGATATTTTTTCCAAAAGATTTTCTATTCTAGGTCTATCTCCAATAAAAATTTCAAGGGATTAGAATTTATCTTGTTCAAGTTAGGAATTTTCTTTGAAAAATCTTATTTTTGCATGAAAATAATTACATAAATTAAATTAAACTTTGAAAAATCACATTTTTTGGTCTTATGTCTTAATCAACTGATGAATGAGGAAGGATAAAAATTTTAAAGTCGTTTGAATTGAATTTGACAAATTATGAAGTGTTAGAGCCTTAGGGGCAAATGTGTAATTTTGGAAATTTAGCCTTAATTAACATTTAGGCTTAAGTCAAGAAGGGGAAATGGGCAACCTCTGATCTTAATCAATTTATTTGAAGCTTGAAATACAAGGGGTTAATTGGTAGAAAATAATTTCACTTTCTTAATTAAGATTAATAAATTTCTAAATTATTAAAATTTGGAAGTTTATTAGAATTTCACTTTCTTAATTAAGTTAATAAATTTCTAAATTATTAAAATTTGGAAGTTTATTAAAATCAAATGATCCTGGACTTAGGGGTATGAATTTTGAAGTCAATAATTAATCAATTTAATACCCCTTTATTGATGATCCTGGACTTAGGGGTATGACTTTTGAAGTCAATAACTAATCAATTTAATACCCCTATCTTGATCCTGGACTTGGGGTATGACTTTTGAAGCCAATAATTAATCAATTTAATACCCCTATTTTGATTTTCAAATAAAATCCAAGTGGGGTATGACTTTTGAAGCCAATAATTAATCAATTTAATACCCCTATCTTGAAAAAAGATAAGTTAATAAATTTCTAAATTATTAAAATTTGGAAGTTTATTGAAATTAAATGATCTAGATAAGTTAATACATTTTAATTATTAAAATTTGGAAGCTTATTAAAATTAAAATGAGTCCAAATTAAGATTAATAAATTTCTAAATTATTAAAATTTGAAAGTTTATCAAAATTAAATGATCCTCATTAAGATTAATAAATTTCTAAATTATTAAAATTTGGAAGTTTATAAAAATTAAATGATCCTCGATAAGTTAATAAATTTCTAAATTATTAAAATTTGGAAGTTTATTAAAATTAAACGATCCTGGACTGGGGTATGACTTTTGAAGCCAATAATTAATCAATTTAATACCCCTATTTTGATTTTCAAATAAAATCCAAGTGTTAATAAATTTCTAAATTATTAAAATTTAGAAGTTTATTAAAATTAAATGATCCTGAACTTAGTAATAAATTTCTAAATTATTAAGATTTGGAAGTTTATTAAAATTAAATGATCCTGGATTTAGAAAATTTCTAAATCATTAAAAATTTGGAAGTTTATTAAAATTAAATGATCCTGACTTAGGGATTATGACTTTTGAAGTCAATAATTAATCAATTTAATACCCCTATCTTGAATTTCAAATAAAATCCTTAATAAATTTCTAAATCATTAAAAATTTGGATGTTTATTAAAATTAAATGATCCTGGACTTCGGGGTATGAATTTTAAAGTTATAAATTTATTAGTTTAATAATTAAATGATCCTGGACTTAGGGGTATGACTTTGGAAACCAATAATTAATCAATTTAATACCCCTATTTTGATTTTAAAGAAAATTCAAATTATGAATCATGACCACTTAAAGCTTAACCTTTTCAAAACTAATTAAGACACTCATTTACAAATTATGAATCATGACCACTTAAAGCTTAACCTTTTCAAAACTAATTAAGACACTCACCTATGATCATGACCACTTAAAGCTTAACCCTTTTCAAAACTAATTAAGACACTCACCTAGGTCTTAAGGGCTTAGTGGTGACTTAGGCCAAATCAAAATTGACTAAATGAGGATTAGGGGCTTAGTGGTGACTTAGGCCACCACTTAAAGCTTAACCATTTTCAAAACTAATTAAGACACTCACCTAGGTCTTAAGGGCTTGGTGGTGACTTAGGTCAAATCAAATCCCACTTAAAGCTTAACCCTTTTCAAAACTAATTAAGACACTCACCTAGGTCTTAAGGGCTTAAGTGGTGACTTAGGCTGAAT
>JXCR01135639.1:0-47245 GCA_002079205.1 Phalaenopsis hybrid cultivar | reverse complement strand
CTGCTATATAATATAAGCCCTAACTTGTCTTAGGATTCTGAGATTATCGTTTGTCACGACCTAAATCCTCACATCTTTCAGGCTATTTGCGTTATCATTTCACACGAATGTAAGCCCTAACTAATAAAATTGGCAGGATGAAACACCCAAATATTTCTCCTCAAAACTGAAGCCAAACATTATAATAGCTTGGGAAGTCACCGAGGTTCTCCTCTGGATCCATGACATCCCCTAGTTCTTCTCCCCTTAGATTCTACAATAAAATATTCCAAATTTAAACCAATCCTCTTTCACACCTCTACATCCAATTTCATTGAAGAGTCCTACCCTTTGAAATTCCTTGAAGATAACATTTTTTAATTTTTATCGAGAGTCTTCTTAGGTGGCTTTGGTCATTTAAGATGTAATTAACTATAGGGGCTTGAACTTATAGGAAGCATGTCCAAACCCAACTTATTATAAACCCTATTTAATCCTTTATATTAAATAAAGGAACTTGTCGGCAAATATAAAGGTTTCGCAGACCAGATGTACGTCATACTTTTCTTAGTTTATTTGATCGAGCCTCATCCTCAATTCTTGTGTTTATCCTTCGGGATAGATACAAGATTTGAGGTACAGTGCTCTTTCATTTTGAACTATGAAAAATATGGGGTTAGTTTGATTTCATACTTCAACGTCCTTCCGAAGCAGGCGAGGAGATTTTGATTCCGATGACCGACAGCCTCTTACGGGCAACTCCCCTCAAACCCTGAAATAACGCCGACAGCTTCTGGCGACTCCGCTGGGGACAAGCTTTTCTCTCCATACAAATCAAGAAATATTATCTTCACACATGGATAATATGTCAATGTCCCTCTTGGACCAGATTACCTTTCTTCTGTTGACATACTTTACCCATTTCTATCTTGGAAAAGTACAGCTAACTCCTTGGACTTCAGGACTAGGTGTTAAACCATCTTTGAATAGAGGGGTTCAGAAGGCCATTAAGGACTCTTTAAATTTTCATATGGGGTCGGACCCCCAATAAGTGTGTCGGTGGACTAATTCCACCTGGGCATTTTCTGCCACTAAGTGGGTCCCACACTGGGTCCTAAAATTTTTTACATCTCCCTTCCAAATTTGATTTGCTACTTCGTGAATTAAACCAGATCGTATTGTGCTACGCGCACTTTAAAATATTATTTAAATTTTACACCTTTTTGAAAAAAAATGTTAAAATTACCTGTAAATTAAAGACCCGCCCAATCCACAGAGTAACCTCTATTTTCAGTGCTTGCACTAAAGATTACGAGGTTTTCGGCCATATAGCTAACCCTAAAACTTTCTGTTTTAAAGCTCGCTGCAATGGCCTACCCAACGCTAACCTTTTCCTGCAATCTGCCAACAGACCGTAGCACCCGTAACGTCGCTCCCACCATCAAGTTCGGAGCTGGATTTTAAGACCTCGAGGTTATCCTCGGGAAAGCCCCGTTCGTGGTAATGAAGAACGCTGCTCTGAAAGTGCAAGAGCCATCTGTAAAATTTAGTTTGAACTGCTCTCAGGACTTCCCTGCCTGCAAGAAGGTTAAATCTACTATCATCAAGCCTGCTATCCCCGCTACTACTAAGGGAAAAGAAGTGATGGTCGTTAAAGATCCGACTGAAGGATTAACTGTTCTACCACCCGTGTTTGAGATCGGGACAAGCTCAAGGACTGTACCACTGACCCAAACTCAAATGAGGAAGCGCAATAGAAGAGTTTGGAGGGCCATCAAAGCCGAGACTCCCAAAAAATACACCCGTTGAGGAGGAGCCTCATCGAATTGAAGAGGTGTTACAAGAAATTTATCCACTCCTATGAGTGAGTAGATTCCATTCTCTGACAGATACTGATGGATATGAGAGTATCCGGAAGATTACTGCTGCATTACCATCACTTCATGGACATGGTGGGGAGGGAAAGAAGTTTACTCCTATCACCTAAGTTAGCACAGTATTCAGAAGGCTTGCTACTAAAGAAGGATGTTCTGTTAGTGAATTACTTAAACGTGTGGGACATGTAATTTCCCCTCATATGAAAAATGAAATTTTGAAGGATGTTAAGTCCGCTAGAAAATCTCATAAGCCGACTATAAAGTCACCTACCTGTGTTCCCGTTTGGGAAACCGAGTTGATACTTCTATAGTCACCACCGACCATACCACTACAAAGACGGTAGGTTGCCGACCGATTAAGTCAATACTGGGTCCGATGAGCTTACCCGTCATTCTTGCAATCACGGAAAGAAAGACAAGGCGATTACCTGACACTGTAGCCGGTCTACACCACGGGGAGCATACCTTCCCTCGACATACCGATGTCTTTACTAAGACGTCCCATCCTGAGGCATCATCGTCAAAAAAGAAGAGGGTATGGGTACCCAAGGTTGCTGCACCGATATAGTTCAGTGAGCCTACAGGACAGGAAGTAAAACCAGTGCCTGAAATATCTGACATTGTCGCGGTAATAGCTAGCAAGATGGAGGAACAAATAGAGGATGTCCATTAAGGGCCTCCAGATCTTAAGCAATCAAGGAATCAATAATTGAGGAAAAAGTTCAGAAACTCAAGATAGATATTTTTGAGTTAGCTCGAGAGCATGGAGTTTCTGTCAATAGTGATAATGAAGATTTTTCGGTGATTACTTGGAGGAGGATTTCATGGATGTCCATGTGATCGAAACCAGAGCTACCACATTTGCGCGTGAGGCTCAACCTCACACAGAAGAGAACATCGTAGATGAGTTGCATAGGGTTATCCTCCTAAGGGATGAGCAAGTTAGTCTACTGGAGAAAAGAATAGAAGAGATGACTACAACAATGATCGCCATGGAAACCATTCAGGGGCAATCATAGGCACCAAGATTGGCTTCTTCAGAGATTAATCAGCCAAAAATCATACACATCACAGATGAAAGAAGGGCGGCTACTTTGACAAAACAATGATGAACAACCAAAGAAAGATTCTCCATCAGGTGCCATGCCAGAAAAGGAATTCAAGCAAATGGTTGAACAAGTGCGGGATGCCTTAGCCTAGTCCAAGGACGGTGCATCAATTTTAAAGGATAGACCTTACCCGAAGGAGTTTGATGCCGTGCCTTTCCCCAAGGGTTTTGTGACCCCAAACATCAAGATATTCGGTGGGACTTGAAATTCCAGACAACACATAACACATTTCCGAGCCAGTTGTGGCAACACGAGGAATAACGAAGCTCTACTCTGCTAGCAATTCGTCAGTAGCTTGTCAGGGATTGCTTTTGACAGGTACGCTGACTTGCCCAACGAGCCAATTAAAATATTTTCTGAGTTGGAACAGTTGTTTGTGAAAAGATTTGCCGGGGTGCGGCATCATGTGTCTATTGGAGAGCTCATGATGGAGAAGCAGAAGCCTAGTGAATCCTTGGCAGAGTATATTTTGAGGTGGAGAAACCTTAGCATGAAATGTGAACCTCAGCTACAGGAACATCAAACAATTGAGATTCTACTCAAAAGCATTCATAGGCCAGTAGCTTTCATGCTTAAGGGACTTGCCATCAAATCCTTCGAGAAGCTACTCAGTAAAGCCAATAGTCTTTAAGAAGAAATGAAGCACATGGAGCCACATGAAAAGGTTAAGGTGACGAGAGTGTTCGAAAAGAAATAAGGGGTAGTCGTAACTATCGACAAAGGAAAGCAGCCGATAAAGATATATGCAGAAGAGCATCGTCAGTCTTCGTCACAGTACTCTGAGAAATAGAACAGTCAATCCAACCATCGGCCGTCTCAAGAAGGATCACCTCGAATAACAGGTAAAAGAATATCCCTATTAAAGTGACAGAAAGCTGTCTATTCCTTCAAAGATATAGAGACAAGTGTTTCTTGGTGGATAAGAAGAATGAACTGAATTATTGCCCATACCACTGGTTGCTTGGGTACGCTATAGACAAGTGTTTCGTCTTTAAGGACTGGCTTTAGAAGAACTTGAAGGAAGAGAACATTACAATCCCGAAGGAGTATTTGAGAGAACCTAAAAAAGGTTCCATGAACATGGTTTCAACTGAGTCAATCTCCCCAATTGATCTATATGTCGGAACAGATGGATGAAGTACAGCTTGGGATGAACTCAAGAGGGTCCTCAATCAAATACAGATTCATCGAAACTAGCTTTTACGAATACTGGAAAAGAATGGAATGAGGTCTGGAGCAAATCGTATAGGAAGATACTGAACAAGATACAGTCTACATCAAAACAAGCCTCCATTTAGAGTCTGCAGCATACCGAGCCTGAGATGAAGGTTTTGCCAAAAAATCCGTCATCATCAAGGACAAAGAGCAGGAAGAAGAAAAGCGTCACTGCCAAGATTGATAGCACGGGGGGTAGGATAGGGGTTGCCTCTACTAGATTGGTTGTCTTAAATTTGGGGAAGAAAATCCTCGAACCCATGACTTTGTATGATTATTTTTTTGTCCCTCCGGGGTCTTATGAAGATAATGATCATGATTTTGGCTATGTCTTGACTGTTTTTGGTGATAACGTAACTGATTATGACCAATCTAGCTGCGATCTCGATCTCCAAAATGATCCTCAAATCGTACTTGAGTCTGATGAACTTGTTGTCAAGTCCAAAGAAGACATCAAAGATATCTCTTACGACAACACTGATAACGAAGAGCCAACTTTTGAGCGTCATGGTACACCACTCACCATCAACTCAGATCTTTTTGATGAAGAGGAAGAGACACAGGAAGATTTAACAATGATATCTCAAGAAGAAGAAATCATAGAAGTCAACTTAAGGAGCGGAAAAGTGTTACCACCAAGAACAGCTCCAACAGACAAAGGAAAATAGATAATGATTCAGAAGAGATACCCCCACCTCCGCCAGTGGAAGAACCACATAATCAAGATAAAATTGGAGGATCCTACAAAGTAGACTACAACGTGCTAGCTCATCTTAAAGGAGCGGAAAAGTGTTACCACAAAGAACAGCTCCAATAGACAAAGGAAAACAGATAATGACCCGAGAAGAGATACCCTCACCTCAGCCAGTGGAAGAACCACATAATCAAGATAAAATCGGAGGATCATGCAAAGTAGACTACAACATGCTAGCTCATCTTAGGAAGTTGCTTGCCCGACTAAGCATCTACGACGCTCTGATTCTGTCAAAGGAGATGAGAGAATCTCTGGTTACAACTTTGCTTGATCTAAAAATTTGCTTAGCTCAGTTGGCTAGCACATCCTCAGATGAAATTTGCTCGTTGAGAGAATAATCAGAGGTAACCTTCACAGATGAAGACTTGCTGCTCGGTACCGCCGACCACAACCGTCCACTCTACATCTCCGTCAACATTGGGAGATTTGTGTTATCCAAAGTTTTAGTGGATCCTGGAGCATCTCTTAACTTGATGAGCTTACGGACATTGGCTTATTTAGATATTGAAGCTTAAGATCTTACGACCGATAGGATAATGTTAAGAGGATTCAACCAAAAAAGAGAAAGAACCCTTAGATCAATTACATTACTTATGAAGATTGGAGAACTCGTAACAACCGTTAAATTTCATATCATCAATGCCGAGACCTCTTTTAACGCTCTATTGGGTCGACCATGGATTCATGAGCACAATATGGTTCCATCATCTCTACACCAGTGCATCAAATACTGCAAAGATGGTCAAGAAAAATGCATCAAGGGAGATCTACAACCATTTTCAGTACATGAAGTTGGTATCCATGAAGATGCTGCCAACTACGCGCATCCAAGACGGACTATCTTCTCTCTTGAAGTTATCACACACAAAGATGAAGATTCAGGAGAATCACAAAAAGGAGGCCATACAACTCCGCTTCAACAACCTTCTACCACTCCCCTACAACGAGTTGGTGGAGGTTCTTCTAGTTCACGCACCCGAGGTCGAGGCCGGGGATGCAGACGAGGAAAGATCAATTTATTTGTTGAACGGGATATGCCAACTATCAATATTGGTGATGAAGATAGTTCTGAAGATGAAATAATGATGATAAAGCAGAAGAAACCTCAGTACAAGATATCCTTAGAAGATATAGAGAGGAATGAATATGAAATAATGTATGATCGAATAAACCACTACGTGGATATGCTATGATAGAAGATATAGAAAAGAATGAATATGAAACAATGTATGATCGGATAAACCACTATGTGAATGTTATGATCCTACTCTGATTCTCCCTCAAAAAGGTCGAGAGTTTAGAGGTCAAGGAAGTTCGTAGTGTTGGTTCAAAGCCGATCAAATTTTACTGTGCTTCTACCTCTACTGATCTTGAAAAATATGTAAATTTGGATGTTGATTCTAATGAATTACTGGAATTGCCTTTTGGTTACTTTTTGCCTTGTGTTCAAAAGTTAATTCAACAGGGATACTTTCCAAAACAAATTTCAAATTTTTGAAAAATTATGGAATATTAAAAGACGAACTCCCAATTCAAAAGAAGGTCTCGGATTTGGTACAGTTGGACCAGTCGATGATTCTGAATTTTGCATAGTTGTTACTAGTGAGTCAGAAGAGGATTGTCTTGATATAGAGGATGACTCTGCTGATCAACGAATGGAAGATGCTCCGCCAGAATTTATCTACTGATCAACCAATAGAAGATGCTCCCCCAAAATTTGAGGAAGAAATTAAATCCACTGTCGATGAATTGAAAGAGATTAACCTCGGGACTGAAGAACGACCCCCGACCTACATTTATAAGTTCTCTACTTGATGACGAAGAATCTGCAGAACTGGTCAAACTATAACAGAATTCAAAGATTGCTTCACATGGAGCTACGATGAAATGTCAGGGCTGTCAGTAGAGGTTGCAGTCCATAAACTTGCGGTGGACAAGAATATAACCCCAGTAAAACAAGCTACCAGGAGAATGCACCTTAAACTAGAAAAACAAGTCATTACCGAGGTGAAGAAGTTGATAGACGCCAACTTTGTTAAAGAGGAGAAGAACCCCGCGTGGTTAACCAATATTGTACCTATTAAAAAGAAAAATGAATAAATTTGCGCTTGTGTCGACTTTAGAGATTTGAACAAGGCATGTTCAAAAGACGGGTTTTCACTACCTATACCAGAGATGATGATGGATATCGGTTATACACATTATATTTTCTCCTTCATAGATATATCATCGGGATACAACCAAATTAAGATGGCTCCCAAGGATGCAACACTTACAGCTTTCAGAACACCGATTGGAATTTTCTGCAACACAGTGATGTCGTTCGGCCTAAAGAACACCGGAGCAACATATCAGCGTACAATGACGAAGATTTTTGACGACCTCACTCACAATTAAGTAGAATGCTACGTGGATGATTTGGTCATCAAAAGTAAACATAAAATAGACCATTCGTACGATTTGAGGATCGTGTTTGAATGATTACGACGATATGACCTTAAAATGAATCCCTTAAAGTGCGTCTTTAGTGTCACCTCCGGGAAATTTCTAGGATTCGTTGTCCTTCATCGGGGAATCGAGATCAACCCGGATAAGATTAAAGCTATCTTGGAAATGCCTCCCCCTAAAACCTTGATATACTTACGTTCCTTCCATGGGAAGTTGGTATATCTAAGACGCTTTATTTCTAATCTCTTAGGTAGGTGTCAGCCTTTCTTTGCATTGATTAAAAAAGATGCCAAATTTATTTGGGAAGCGAAATGTCCAGTGGGCCTTTGAGGATGTTAAACAATATTTAATGACACCTCCTGTTTTGGCAGCCCCTATCTCAGGGAAACCGTTAATACTTTATACCGCAGCTTTGGATGACTCTCTTGGAGCCCTGTTAGCCAAAGTTAATGATGAGGGCAAAGAAAATGCACTCTACCACTTGAATCGTCGTCTAATACCGATGGAGATAAGGTATCCACCTATTAAGAAGCATTGTCTGGCATTAATTTTTGCCGCCCAAAAGCTTAGACATTACATGCTCTCTCATAAGATTACCCTGATTTTGAAAGTTAATCCATTACAATATTTGATGACCCGACCAACACTCTCCGGACATTTAGCGAGATGGTCAATGATCTTATTGCAATTTGATATAACTTTTGTGCCCCTCCGTGTTACCAAGGGACAGATTTCAGCAAAATTTCTTGTTGCACATCCACAGCCAGATGGGTCCTCTCTCAACGACGAGTTACTAGATGAGCAAATACTACAAATGGAATTTTCTAGTGCGCAGCACTGGGAAATGTACTTCGATGCTGCTTCGTTAGCCAGGAAAGACAAAGGATCAGACACAGTTATACCAGACAAGATAAGGATTGGTTTGGTCTTTATTACGCCAAATAAGAGTATGTTGATGTTTTCGTACCACCTAACAGAGCCGTGCACCAACAATGAAGCAGAATATGAAGCTTTAATCAACGGATTAGAGTTGACAATCTCAATGTATATAACAAACATTGTCATTTATGGTGACTCAACTTGTCATCCAGCAAATCACCGGACAATACAGAATTCTGAAACCAAGACTAGTAGAATACCATTAGTGCACAATGAAACTCCTGGAGCAGATTCCTGAGGTGACTTTTTACCGGATTCATCGAGGAGATAATGCCCATGTCGACGCTCTAGCAAAACTTGCTAAGGAAATGGAGTGTCCCCCGGAGGATTCCATCGAAGTCACGGTGCAAGGAAGATGAGTCTTATCTCGAAACAACTTTGCAACTCTACACAAGCTTAGAAAAGAAGAAATAATAAATACAGTTGTAGACATCAACGAAGATTGGCGTAAGCCAATAATAGAATATTTGCATACTGGAAAGCTGCTAGAGGACAAGTCTGAGGCACACCACATCGCAAGAAGGGCCATGTCTTACGCCCCTGGTGGGAAATGTTCTCTACAGAAGATCGTTCGACCGAATGTGACTACAGTGTTTGAGCAGAGCCAGGGCATAGAATATTGTCAAATAGGTACAAGCCGGATTGTGTGGCGCTCACCAGTCGGGACCAAAATAGAAAATGAAGATTTGATACAGCCAGAAGATGTCACCAATGCCAAGTGCATGGGGTGGTCTTACACCAGCCTCCGAAAGTGCTACACACAACTGTTGCCTCATGGTCATTCGAGTGTTGGGGCACGGACATAATAGGTCCGATAGACCCTCCATCTTCTAAAGGACACAAGTTTATATTTGCCGCTACAGACTATTTCTCCAAATGGACAGAGGCAGTACCGTTACGTGAGGTTACGAAACAACGCGTCCTTCAATTTTTCAAAAGCCAAATGGACAGAGGCAGTACCGTTACGTGAGGTTACGACACAACACGTCCTTCAATTTTTCAAAGGCCATATTATCTACCGTTTTGGAGTACCGCGAAGAATAATCTTTGACAATTAGACAGCTTTCAAAAGCACAAAGATCAACAATTTTGTCAGAAGATATGGGATAGATTGGAGATACTCTACAATTTACTATGAAAGATCAACAATTTTGTTAGAAGACATGGGATAGATTGGAGATACTCTACAATTTACTATCCCACAGAAAATGGTCTGGCTGAAGCTTTCAAAAAGACACTGGTACATATTTTGAAGAAAACGCTGGATGAAAACAAGATAGATTGGCATAACAAACTGTTAGAAGCCTTGTGGGCCTACCGGATGACTTTCAGGACTCCCACTCAGTTTACACCTTACATGCTCGTGTACAGGACCGAGGCCCTGCTACCACTAGAAATCCAGACACCATCTCTCATAGTCACTTTTGCCAACCAACTCACAACGGAAGAAAGTGAAAAACTCAGGCTTGAAGAACTGGAGAGTCTCGAGGGAAAACGACTAGAAGCACAACAACATTTGGAGCTCTACCAGGCAAAGATGGTACATGCCCATGACAAAGTGTCCGCCCAAGGACATTCAAAATTGGTGACCTCGTACTTGTGCTCAAAAGGCCTATTCTTGCTTGCCGCAAATAGGTGGAAAATTCGAGCCGACTTGAGAGGGACCATTTGTCGTTGAGAAGGTCTATACAGGAGGAGCCTACCAGTTAGTGGACTTTCGGGGTGAAAGACCCATGGTATTCGATAAATGGACGATACCAGAAAACTTATTACGCAACCTGAGGCTGCTCAATGCCGCTTTCCTCTGCTTTCTTTGAAACTTTGAAACTTCGATTGTTTTAAGATTATCTATGTGGCCAAATGTCTATGACCGGGTCCAAAATTTTGAGAAGATTTTTGAACTTCACACGTTCTATTTTCTACTTTTGAATTTAAATACCCTATTAAATCAAACAAAACTCACACAAAAATTAAGTAGTCATTTCCACCAAAACAAACTAAAATTTATTGTAATGAATACTTTTTTTGTTCTTGTCCATGCCAAGCTTCGGCCTACTGACATTTTTTTTCTGTTGTCTGAAGAAAAATGTCAGGACAGAGGTTGATCTTTGCCTTCCTGGACGGCTGGAACTTCGCACTGAATGAAGAGATGACGCCGCAAGGAGGTGTCATAGATTTCAAGGTAGATTTCAACCAAGTTGATATGAACTATGAGGGTCCTCTAATGGACGTAGTCAGTAATAAGGAAAAGGAGGGACTGCCTTCACTGTTGAGGGTGACCACTCAAGACAATGTGTCACGCAAAGGTTAAAACGTGGTAGCGGAACAAGATCCGATGGAGGGGCCCAGTTGACTGCCCTCCATGATAGCTACTCCGGCATGGGACCTGATAGCCGCCCGTAGTGAACAACTACCGAATACTCGGCTCCATAGGACGCAACGCAGAAATGCCAGTTAAAAGAAATAGAGAGCATTTCTGCGACAGGAACGCAAACGCCAGAGAGATGTGAGCAGTTTTTTTACCCGCATTCCTGAGGGACATCTTTACGACCCAAATCTGAGAGAAACTTCTACCAGCCTGCCCACTACAGATGAAGAGTCAGGATTTGTGACAGAATCAGATATGCTCCCAGTTCCAGATATCTTATGCAGAGGTTGCCCAACTTGCAACGTTGAGGTACCAGCCGGGACATCAATCACGGGCGCATTTGTAGAATGCCCGGACTGCAACATTCTGCATCTACAGCGTTTAAATACATTAGAAGAATACACTTCAAGAACCAATAAGTCTCAGCCTCTAGACTTCACAACAAACGAACCATATGTCCCATCAGGGATGGATCAGCGTGCACCGTGGAGCCCAGGATCATATATCCCATTAGAGGTTGAATCTCATATTCCGGATAGACCAGTACCAGTTTGGGTTCCCACAGAGGCCCGAAGGAAGGAACGCCCAGGCAGCTGCCAACTCCTGGTATGGTAGAATACTACAAGATAAGCAAAGTAAATAAAAGAGAGTTCAAGTTCTATGAAGAAGTTCAGAGAAAGTTCGTCAACATATTGGAAGGCCTGGAGCTATATACCAGGGTTTTCTCTGAAACTAATGAAAGAACCATTCTGGACTGCATCTTCAATTTAAGAGATAGAGGTCGAGCGGGCCTTCTCATTAAGAGAACATATTCCGAGCCGAAGAAATGGATGCGGGGAAGGGAAGAATCACCATCTAATGCGGTTGTTGCTATAATTTTACAAATGACAGACAGGGGAATCCGCTTGGGATCCTCAGATACGACCAAGTCGATCCATTACCACTGATGATAAAATGGATGATCAAGAGAATGGTCAAGTGGAATATTCTACCCGCTACTTGCATTCTTAACAGTTGCATCATCAATATTTATGAAGAAGGTGACTGCATTCACCCACACATCGACCATCATGATTTTGTTAAACCTTTCTGCATAGTCTCGTTCATGAGTAAAAGCAATATTCTGTTTGAAAAAGAAATTGATATAGTCGGCCCTGGTGAATTCAGAGGAGCTGTGAAGATTCCTCTTCCAGTTGGTTCAGTACTTGTTCTCAAGGGCAACGGTGCAAACTTTGCCAAGCACTACATTCCAGGAGTACGACACCGTAGGGTGTCTGTAACCTTCCGCAGCATGGATGACAGTAAAATACCATATGGATTCCAGCAGGACCCAGAATTGGTGGAAGTGTTTCCTTACGAGCTATGAGAAGGTTGTACCTCTAGGTACATGCGAAGGGAACTCTTACCTTGGAGCATGACTTAGAAGGTCTGATTGATCAGGAGCTCAATATACCAAGAACAGAGGGTTCGCTTGCTTTCTTTTAACAGCATGACATGTATCTGATGTATTCAGTGTATGATGTATTCATATCTTGAGAAGATTCTCAATATATTTCAGCATGGATTACATGTTGTACCTTTTGATGCATTAGCCTATGTCTGATTTATGGCATCCCTTTTTCGGGCAAATTAATTGAAATTTCTCTCAACTTGTGCCTTTTTGTCAGTTGCCTTTTTGTGCGATGGATGAAAGCCGCGAACCATGTGATGGTTCAGAATTTCAATGAACAAAGAACGACATAGTAAATTTTAAACAACAAACCAAAACACAAATGAAAGATAATCATAAATGAGTGAATAACAAAACAAATTTCTTTTAAATCATCCTATTAAAATTAAAAGTTTAAAAACAAATTTTGAAAAATTAAATTGTGATAAAAACAACTAGAAAATAAACAAACACGTTGAGTGGATGCTTCCATTTTTGGAATTTCCTACTCTTTGTGCACGCAGCACAACCAGCGTTATCTACACTAACTCCTTGCACATCCCCGCAAAATTTCACATTCTGCATAAAAAACTCAAAAAGCCTTACAAATCTCCTTCAACGAGATCAACCTTTCTCACATGATACATTTCTATAAATTCAACGCTACTAAATTTCTTTTGAGAACTGACCTATATTTCAATTCTCGTTTCCGAATCAGTCCTACATTTCTGATTCATTACATTTAAGGTCGGTCCTTACATTCTGACACTTCTTCTGAGAATTGACCTACATTTCAATTCTCATTTTTGAATCAGTCCTACATTTTTGATTCATTACATTCGAGGCCGGTCCTTACATTCTGACACTTTCTTTTGAGAATTGTCCAACATTTCAAATCTCATTTCCGAATCAGTCCTACATTTTTTATTCATTAAATTTGAGGTCGGTTCTTACATTCCGACACTTTTTTTTTGTGAGTTGACCTACATCTCAATTCTCATTTCCGAATCAGTCCTACATTTTTGATTCATTACATTCGAGGTCAGTCCTTACATTCCGACACTTTCTTTTGAGAATTGACCTACATTTCAATTCTCATTTCTGAATCAATCCTACATTTCTGATTCATTACATTCAAGGTCGGTCTTTACATTCCAACACTTTCTTTTGAGAATTGACCTACATTTCAATTCTTATTTCCGAATCAGTCCTACATTCCTGATTGATTACATTCAAGGTCGGTCCTTACATTCTGACACTTTCTTTTGAGAATTGAGCTACATTTCAATTCTCATTTCCGAATCAATCCTAAATTTCTCATTCATTACATTCGAAGTCCTTACATTCTGACACTTTCTTTTGAGAATTGACCTACATTTCAATTCTCATTTCTGAATCAGTCCTACATTTTTTATTCATTACATTCAAGGTCGGTCCTTACATTCCGACACTTTCTTTTGAGAATTGACCTACATTTCAATTCTCATTTCTGAATCAGTCCTACATTTCTGATTCATTACATTCAAGGTCGGTCCTTACATTCCGACACTTTCTTTTGAGAATCGACCTACATTTCAATTCTCATTTCTGAATTAGTCCTACATTTCTGATTCATTACATTCGAGGTCGGTGCTTACACTCCGACTCTCTCTCTCTCTCTCTCTCTCTCTCTCTCTCTCTTTGAGTTGATATTTGAATTTCAATTCTGACCTCGGGGTTAACACTTACATTCTGACTCCCATCCTTTGGAAATCTTTGAAATTTCATAACTCAAAATCCACTCTTCAGTCCCTAGCGAGAGTCCCTACTCCTTGATTCCAACCTGACGATCACTTGCTAATTCCCCGGCAGAAACAAATCACACACACAACTCTACGCATACTTTCGGGTCTGTTGACTGAGGAGTTTGTATTGGTTTTTTTTGTTCTCGTTGGTCAATGCCAATACGCGTAGTGTGCTTTCCCAGCACACCACACTTATTGGGGGTCCATTGGTTGACCTCATTTTTTTGTTGAGGTTTAGTTTTTCCTCTTTATTGTCTCGAGTCTAGCCATAGGAGTTTTCTTGTTGACTGTTCCTAGAAAACTAGATATAGAACCCTCACCACTAGAAATTCCAAACTCTTCTACACTCAACTTGAAGTTCCACATATTGCTCCTAACCTCTAGCATCTTAGTAGGTGGGATCACTATGGGGGAAACTCAAGATGAGTCACCCTTAGGACTGTTGGACCCTAAGGTTAACCCTGGGTGTTGGTCTGGAGCTAAGGCATTCACTACACTCATCTGCACCCAAAATCACTCACAACCCTGAACTCAAATTTCTAGCTTACATCCCTTGATCTTTTGGGAAACTTATGTAGATGGTCCCCTAAAACTACTAGCTCTAAGGCTATGGTTTAGCTAAGACCACTATGTCGAGGACCCAAAATGGGGTTTCCATTGGTCCACGGCTTATTGGTGATGGTTGGTACCTCAACTCTACCAAAATACCCTTCTTTGCCTTTTACCCCTAAACCAAATCTAAGTTCAATTGGTCCATGATTTGAACCCAATTTTGATTTGTGTCAAAACCCCAATTTTGACCATATGACTTAATCTCACCAAATTGAACCCATAGCCTAGTCAATTGGCCTCAATTAAAGTTGAAAAATCTTTATAACATTCCTATCCATCAAAATAAACCATCAATTGGCCTTGGTGTAGTCTCAAATCCATTTGATTTTGGCCTAAATCCAAAATTCCCAAATTTAGCCATAAATTGGCTAAGTCCCCAAATTTCACCCAATTGATTGCCTAAACCTCCAAATTGGCATCCAATTCATTTTGAAAACTCTTCATGAGGTCCCTAGTGATCATTTAAAATAATAAAGTTGGACTTATCCCAAGGCTAACCCAAGCTAGACCCAAGCATAGCCCAACATGACCAAATTGATTAAAGTTCAAAATTCCCTAAGATTGACCCTTTGATTAAACTCAAAACAACTTCCATCCTTCACCAAAGTTGTTCCTTATGATCATCTACACCAAATAAAATAGTTATTTGGGACAATTGACATGGATAACCTAGCCTAAACCAAAGTTTTTGTCATTTGCACCCACTTGGACCCATGCACTAAAGGTGACCTAACCACCCTAAAGTCACCAAATTAACTCCAACACAGCCTTTAGTTTGACTTAGTCACCAGTCCAAACACCATGAAACCACCTAAATCAAGCCATGGACCAAAGGAGCCCCAAATTAAAGGATCTTATTTCCAAAAATGCACATGCTTAAGATATCTTTGCCAAATCAATTTGCATTAAATTATTGTGATGGATTCCTCTGGGTTCCCTGAGCTCCTAGCCACCTCCCCCTGAATGACCGGCCAACCTAGTGGCCGGAAAAGCCAAAAACCGAGAGCCACTCCCTTGGCACCTCACCCAAATCAAACCTAGAGGCCAGCTCATCCAAATCAAGTGGAAGAGCTCCTTTGCCCTCCATCTAAGCACCACAATGCTCCCAAACTTATGCCCTGAGAGCCACCCCATGGCCATTTTTATAAAAACTCACCACCCACGACCATGGGAGGTGTGCTGAAATTTTCATAGAGAGACCTCTCCAAACTTCACATAGAGCTTCTCTATGCATTCCAACCATTTCCCCTCACCCATTCCCATTGCCGGAGCTCAATTTTGAGCTTGAAACCTTGCCGGAAACTAGCACAGAACCCAACACACCTCCACACTCCACCAAACTTCAATTGCTTGTGCCTACACCTTCACAACAGTAGGAGAAGAGAAAGCTCCATCAAATTACCCGCTGAAATAGCCTCCAACATAGCTCTACACCAACACCTGAAATTGAGCTTGGTCGAATTCATACCTATGCCTTACACCAAGACCAGGGACTCAATTTCTAGCCTCCTTGGACCCCAACAAACCGGTCGAGCACCTCTGATTGAAGCCTTCCTTCTCAGAGCAAAGGTATAAAACTTCTCCTCCTCCCGAGCTCATTTTGATTCCCCATTTACTTAGGCTTGATTTCATGGTACATTAACTATATGGATGTGTTTGTCTCACTTAGACGAGTCCATAAGATCAAAATTGAAGTGATTTAGTTAAGTCTAGGCTGAGACCTTAGGGTTTTATTGTGGACGGGCATGGGATCATTCTATCGGGGATGATGATGGGGAGTCGTTTGATCAAACGTGTATCAAATGGATGGATCAAGAGTGTATCAAATAGATGGGGGAGATCGAGTCGGACAACACTTTGGGACATAAACAGCGGGTCGAGTCAGCAAGCTACATGGACGGCGGCATCCAACCAGAGCGCGCCACGCATTCCTTCGGAGCCGTCGTAGGTTGAGGTGGCACTCGTTTAAATAGATAAATAGGGCTTTTCTTATTTATTTAAATACCCTTAACTTAGAAAATTCATAATTAAATAGATAAATAGGGCTTTTTCTTATTTATTTAAATACCCTTAACTTAGAAAATTCATAAATTAGATAAATAGGGCTTTTCTTATTTATTTAAATACCCTTAACTTAGAAAATTCATAACTTTGCGTAGAAAAATCACCGGCGGCAACCAACAAGAGCGCGCCACACATGTCTTCGGAGCTGCCTAGGATCTAGTCAGCAACGCGCTGTTTAAATAGATAATAGGGCTTTTTCCTCGCATGCCTTCGGAGCTGCCTAGGATCTAGTCAACACACGCTGTTTAAATAGATAAATAGGGCTTTTTAAATTATTTAAATACCCTTAACTTAGAAAATTCATAACTTTGTGTAGAAAAATCACAAAAATAAATAAAAAACCCTTGCTCAGTGTATAGAGGAGAATAATGTGAAATAAATTTCAATACCATTTTATGAAAATTTTATTTTTAACTAATTAAACACTATTTGAGATCATTTGATTCTCCATGCATATTGACACATCACCTTGGCTTGAAATTTTGGCATGTTGTGGCCTCTATAAGGGAAAACATCCTCTGTTTTTTCCAAAGTTAGAGGAGGTTCCTATACAGAGATCCATATTTTTCAAGATTATTATCATTTCTTTAAAATAATCATGGAAATTAGCATATTGATTAGAAAATCCTAAGAAAATTTTGGAGGAGAAGCCTTTGAAAATAATTTCATGGGTCAATTCATTTAAAATACCCTTAAATTTTACAAATACTAAATCACTAAAATAATTAATTTTAGAAAATCTAAACATTTAAATGACTTGACTCATCATATAACTTTTGATCTCCAATATGGTTTATGATCCAAAGGACTCATCATAAAAATTTCAAAATATTTTGAGTTCATTTGATAACTTTAGTTGATTTATAAAGATAAATAACATTTTTGATACTTAAATGATTTTTTAAAAATCAAAATATAACTAGAAAAATTATGAAACTTAGTTTTTTGAGTTCTCTGGGATTAGGGACATTTTCTAAAAATAAAATGATATTTAAAATAAAAAATTAGATTTTTAGCCTATTTTAAATATCCAAATAATTAAAAATCCATAAAAATCATAAATATAATAAAACTCATAGAAATGTTCTAAATTGCTTCTTAATCACTTAGGAACAATTAGAATATTTTTCCTAATTTTCTATGAAAGATATTTAATTTCAAAGCTTAAAAATAATCTTTAAAGGCTAAAAATGAGTTTTTCACTACAATAATTCCAATAAATCAAAGGAAAATCAAAAAAAATTTAAAATTTGTTCCTCTGGGTTCTCTGACCTTAGGGAGATTTTTCAAAAATACAAAACTTAATTTTGAGCACCTAAAATATTTTATTTTTATTAAATGAAATTAAAATAATTCTAATAAATCACAAGGAATTAAAAAAATCATGAAATTTTGTCCAAAGGCTCTTCTGGTCTTTGTCTAGCTCCAGTAAAAATTTAAAGGATTAGAATTTACCTTGTTCATGTTAAGAATTTTCTTTAAAAAATCCTATTTTTGCATGAAAATAATTACATAAATTAAATTAAATTTTGAAAAATCACATTTTCTCCTCTCATGTCTTAATTAACCCATGAATGAGGTAGGATAAAAATTTCACAGTCATTTAAATTGAATTTGACAAATTATGAAGTGTTAGAGCCTAAGGGGAAATGTGTAATTTTGGAAATTTAGCCTTAACTAACATTTAGGCTTAAGTCAAGAAGGGGAAATGGGCAACCTCTCATCTTAATCAATTTATTTGATACTTGAAACACAAGGGGTTAATTGGTAGAAACCAATTTCAATTTCTTAATTAAGATTAATAAATTTCTAAATTATTAAAATTTGGAAGTTTATTAAAATTAAATGATCCTGGACTTAGGGGTATGACTTCTGAAGCCAATAATTGATCAATTTAATACCTAATTAAATGATCCTGGACTTAGGGGTATGACTTTGGAAACCAATAATTAATCAATTTAATACCCCTATTTTGATTTTAAAGAAAATTCAAATTATGAATCATGACCACTTAAAGCTTAACCTTTTCAAAACTAATTAAGACACTCATTTACAAATTATGAATCATGACCACTTAAAGCTTAACCTTTTCAAAACTAATTAAGACACTCACCTATGCATGAATCATGACCACTTAAAGCTTAACCCTTTTCAAAACTAATTAAGACACTCACCTAGGTTTGAAGGGCTTAAGTGGTGACTTAGGCTGAATAAAAAAAAATTGATGAAACAAGGATTAGAGAAATAAACATAATTAAATCAAATATCCTTGGAACACCACTAAGCCCAATTAGGATTAAAAATTTGGCTAAGTGTTCAAATTACACTGACTTGTCTCTTTAAGGGTCTTCACCCACATGATTTTCAAATTAAATGATAAGTGATAATTACCCTATTCTTAAGGATAATTGAGACACCAAGGTTCACTGAGCATTAAGGGTATTTACAGGATGAATTATTAAGCAACATAATAAGTTTAAAAAGAACTCGAGATTTTCCACCAGGCAGCGGGAGAGTAGCATGGACTTGCTTCTTTCTCTAGATCTGTTGGACACCTCAGAGATCTACCAAACTTAATATATTTTGCTTAGCAAAATCATCCTTAATTAAAATTTTAAGGACCCACCAAAATATAACATAGGGTTAGGAAAATTACCAAAATTTTACCTTTCTTGCTATTCATAAACTACCTTAACATGCATTTTAAGTTTCAGATGGTGGAACGAGAAGACTCGCTAGGTACATTTTTACAGATTTCAGCGTCGTCTTTCTTTTACTTTCATACTCTACTTTTACACCTGCAAATTTGCATGATAAACAACGATGTCACCATGCATGAAAACTAAAACCATCAGGATAGTTACATAACCATAACCATAACCAAAACCAAAACTAAAATCAACCAAGGAAAAATTTACCGCCACAACATTCAGAATATAAAACAACTCAAAATTTAATCACAAACATCACACAAAACCACAACAATTAAAAAGTCTCTATCGGAGATCGGGAATCCCTCGGAGGAGGTAACCTACGGTTGCTAACGAGGCTTCCCACGGTATCGGATGATCGGGAATCCTTAACCTACGGTTGCTAACGAGGCTTCCCACGGTTTAAATGAAATTATGAAACTCATTAAGTTTGGTTTAGTAAGTTCATTTGGACTAAGTGAATCCAATAGAAAATAGTGATGTTTGGCAACCATAGGATCCTAATCGGTGTCGCTCTAATCAACTTTAATATGCCCTCATAAAATTTAAAAAAATTCAACCGTAGGACCAACTGATTTGACATTATAACTTGACACACTAGATAACTCAAACTTGTCGCGGTAAGGAGCTTGGAGCTAGCATGGGGGGCAGCACGGCCATCTTCAACAGCAAAACCTGTCTCTCCCAGCTAAACCAATCCTTAGAATTAAACAACAAAGCCATAGGACTTTGAGGTTGCTTGCTTATGCAACGTAAATCCCCACCTTATATTTAAGCCTTTGCATAACCCTACTATACAATATAAGCCCTAACTCATCTTAGGATTCCGAGGTTGTCGTTTGTCACGACTTAAATCCTCACATCTTTCATGTTATTTGTGTGATCATTTCACACGAATGTAAGCCCTAACTAATAAAATTGGCAGGATGAAACACCCAAATATTTCTCCTCAAAATTGAAGCAAACATTAGGATAGATTGGGAAGTCACCGAGGTTCTCCTCTGGATCCATGAAATCCCCTAGTTCTTCTCCCCTTGGATTCTACATAAAAATGTTCCAAATTTGAACCAATCCCCTTTCACACCTCTACGTCTGATTTTGTTGAAGAGTCCTACCCTTTGAAATTCCTTGAAGATAACATTTCTTGATTTTTATCGAGAGTCTTCTTTGGTGGCTTTGGTCATTTAAGATGTAATTAACTATAGGGGCTTGCCCTTATAGGAAGCATGTCCGAACCAAGCTTACCCTATTTAATTCTTTATTTTAAATAGGGGAACTTCTCGACAAATACAAAGGTTTCGCAGACCAGACGAACGTCATACTTTTCTTAGTTTATTTGATCGAGCCTCATCCTCAAATCTTGTGTTTATCTTTTGGGATAGATACAAGATTTGAGGTACAATGCTCTTTCCTTTTAAACTATGAAAAATATGAGGTCATTTTGATTTCATACTTTAACATCCTTCCTAAGCGGGTGACAAATTTTGATTCTGATGACAGATAGCTACTTACAGGCAACTCCCCTCTAACCTCGAAATAACGCCAACAAACCCTCTGACCATCCGTATCTGGTGCAACGAGCTCCTGATCGAGCATACCTTCTAAGCCATGCTCTAGGACAAGAGTTCCCTTTGCATGTACTTAGAGGTACAACCCTCTCATAGCTCGTATAGCAGTAGCTCTTCCAGTTTTGGGTCTGGCTGAAATCCATATGGTATTTTATTTTCGTCCATCCTACGAAAGGTCACGGACACCCTACGGTGTTGTACCCCTGAAATGCAATGTTTAGTGACATTTGCCCCATTTCTTTTCAGAACCAAAACTGAACCAAATGGCAGTGGAATCTCTACAGTTCTTCTGAACTCGCGAGGGCTCACAATGTCAATCTCTTTCTCATATAATATATTGCTCTTGCTCAGAAATGAGACCGTGCAGAAGGGTCTTACAAAATTATGATGATCAATGTGAGGAGGTATGCAGTCTCCCTCAGCTTAAATGTTGATGATGCAGCTTTTTGGGATGCAGGTAGCTGGCAGTACGCTCTATCTGACCATTTTCTTGATCATCCACTTTATTATAGGAGGTAATGGATCTACCTGGTCATGTCTAAGGATATCTGGCGGATTTCCTTGTCTGTTGTTTATGAAATTATAACAGCAGCCGCATTGAATGGCGATTCTTCCTTTTCCTCTCATCCATTTTTTCAGCTCAGAGTATGTTCTTTCCATGAGAGGGCCTGCTCGGCCTCTATCTCTAAAATCAGAGATACAGCCGAGAATGCTTCTTTCATCACTCTCGGAGAAAAACCTACTATACAACTCCAGGCCTTCCAGTATGTTGATGATTCTTCCTTAGAATTTTTCAAAAAATTCAAATTCTCTTTTATTTACTTTGCTTATTTTGTAGTACTCCATCGTACATGAAAGTAGTAGTTGTCGTGGGTGTTCCTCCTTTTGAACATCGGCAGGAACCCAAATTGGTGCTGGCTAATCTAGAACATAAGACACATCATCTAGCAGGATGTACGACCCTGGGCTCGTTGGTATATACTAATCTGTCCCCATTGGTACGTATGGCTCATCCATCATAAATCTAAATTCTAAGACCCATCGTTGCTGGAGGTATACTCTTCAAATGTACTAAAGTGTCATAAATGTAGAACATTACAATCTGGGCATTCTACTAATGCCCTTGTGGCTGATGTTCCTGCAGGTATTTCAGGGTCACACGTCGGGCAACCCTTGCATAAAACATCTGAAATTGAAGGTGTATCTGGCTCTCAGACAAAACCCAGTTCTTCATCTGTGGTGGATAGGCTGGCAGAAGTTTATTTCATGCTTGGATCATAAATATGTCCCTCAGGAATAGGGGTGAGTAAATTGTTCGTCTCTCTCTGACGTCTACGTTCTTCTTGTAGAAAAGCCCTCTATTTCTTGTGGCGGCATTTCTATGTTGTGTCCTGCGAAGCAAATCATCTGGCAGTCATTTGTTATTTGTGGCTACTAAGCCTCCAGCTGGAGTAGCTACCATGGAGGGCAAACGACTGGGCCCTTCCATCAGATCTTGCTCTATTATCACGTTCTTGCCTTTGTGTGATGCATTATATTTGGCGGTCACCCTCAGTAGTGAAGGAAATCCCTCTTTCTCTCTGCAACTGACTACATTCATGAGAGGACCTTCGTAGTCAATGTCGACCTGGTTAAAGTCCATGTTGAAGTCTATGGTACCGCCTCGTGGCGCCATCTCCTCATTTAGTGCGAGGCTTTAGCCATCCTTGAAAGAAAAGATCAGCCTCTGTCCTGACATTTTTCTGCAGACGACAGGAAAAATATAAGTAGGCCAAAACTTGGCATGAACAAGAACAAAACAAAGTATTTTTTAAAGTAAATTTTAACTTATTTTAGCGAAATGAAATGTTTATTTATGTATGAGTTTTGTTTAAATTTTTGTGGAACATTATACTCAAAAGTGGAAAGAAGAAAATTTGAAGTTTAAAATTTTTCTCTAAATTTTCATTATATTGGTGTTAATTACAAAATTTGAACCCGGTCGTAGACATTTGGCCACATAAATAACCCCAAAGCAATTAAAGTTTCAAAATTTCAAAGCAAGCAGAGGCAAGTGACATCAGGCTGCATAATAGGTTTTCAAATATCGTCCATTTATTGGTAACATGGGTCTTTTGCTCCGAAAGTCCACTAATTGGTAGACTCCTCCTGTGTAGAACTTTTTAATGACAAATGGTCCCTCCCAAGTTGGCTTGAATTTTTCACCTATTTTGCGGCGTGCAAAAATAGGTCTTTTGAGCAAACGTACGAGGTCACCAACTTTAAATGTCATTGGGCGGACCAATTTGTCATGAGCCTGTACCATCTTCGACTGGTAAAGCTCCAAATATTGTTGTGCTTCTAGTCATTTTCCCTCAAGACTTTCCAGTTCTTCAAGTCTGAGTTTTGCACTTTCTTTTATTGTGAGTTGGTTGGCAACAACAACTCTGAGAGACGGTGTCTGGATTTCTAGAGGTAGCATTGTCTCGGACCCGTACACGAGCATATAGGGTGTACACTGAGTGGGAGTCCTGAAAGTCGTTCGGTAGGCCCACAAGGCTTCTAATAGTTTTTGTGTCAATCTCTTTTATTTTCATCCAATGTTTTCTTCAAAATCTGTACTAGTGTTTTGTTGAAGGCTTCAGCCAGACCATTTGCTTGGGGACAGTAAATCATAGAATATCTCCAATCTATCCCATGCCTTTTGTCGAAATTATTGATGTTTGTGCTTCTGAAAGCTGTTCCATTGTTGGAAATTATTCTTCGCGGTATTTTGAAACGGTAGACAATTTGTCTTTTGAAAAATTGAAGGACATGTAGTATTGTAACCTCACGTAACGGTACTGTCTCTGCCCATTTGGAGAGATAATCTGTAGCGGGAAATATAAACATGTGTCCTTTGAAAGATGGAGGGTCTATCAGACTTATTATGTCTGTGCCTCAACACTCGAATGACCATGATGCAACAGTTGGGTGTAGCACATTCAGAGGCTGGTGTAAGGTCACCCCCATGCACTTAACATTTGTGACATTTTTTGGCTGTATCTATTCAGTTGGACATCATTGTTGGCCAATAATACTCAAGTCGTTTGATCTTCATTTTCATTTTTGGCCCTGACTGGTGAGCCCCACACAATCCGACATGTACCTCTTTGACAATATATTGTGCTTCGGCTCTGCTCAAACATCATAGCCACGTCTCGTTGAATGATCTTCTGTAGAGAAAGTTTCCCACTAGGGCATAATACATGGCTCTTCTTGTGATATGGTTTGCTTCAGACTTGTCTTCTGGCAGCTTTCTAGTATGCAAATATTCTATTAATGGCTTGCGCCAATCTTCTTTATTGTCTGCAACTGTATTTATTGCATCTTTTTTTAACTTGTGTAGAGTTTCAAGATTGATCTGAGACAAGTCTCGTCTTCCTTGCACTGTGATTTCAATGGAATCCTCCGGGAGACATGCCATTTCCTTAACAAGTTTCTCTAAAGCATCGGCATGGGCATTATCTCCCCTAGGAATCTGGTAGATAGTCACATTGGGGATCTGCTCCAAGAGCTTCATCGTGTACTGATGGTATTTTATTAATCTTGCTTTTAAAATTCTATATTGTCTGCAACTTGTTGGATGATGAGTTGGGAGTCGCCATAGATGGCAATGTTTGTTATATTCATTGAGATTGTCATTCCCAATCCGGTGATTAAAGCTTCATATTCTGCTTCATTTTTCGTGCACAGCTCTGTTAGGTGGTATGAGAACCTCAACATACCCTTATCTAGTGTGATAAAGATCAAGCTGATCTCTGCTTTGCCTGGTATAAATGTGCCTAATCCTTTGTCTTTTTTAGCTGACGAAGCGCCATCAAAGTACATCTCCCAGCATTGCGCACTAGAGAATTCCATTTGTAGTATTAGCTCATTTGGTAACTCATCGTTGAGAGAGGACACAGCTGGCAGTGGTGTGCAGCGAGAAAGTCTGCTAGTCTCTATCCCTTGATAGCAGGGAGGGAAACAAAAGTTATATTAAATTGCAATAAGATCACTGACCATCTTGCTAGACGTCTGGAGAGTGTTGGTCGGGTCATCAGATATTGCAACGAATTAAATTTTGAGATTAGGATAATCTTATGAGAAAGCATGTAATGTCTAAGCTTTTGAGTAGCAAAAATCAATGCCATACAATGTTTCTCAATAGGTGGATACCTTATCTCCGTCGGTTTTAGGCGACGACTCAAGTAATAGAGTGCATTTTCTTTACCCTCGTCATTGACTTGGGCTAAGAGGGCTCCAAGAGAGTCATCTAAAGCCGCGGTATAAAGTATCAATGGTTTCCCTGGGATAGGGGCTGCCAAGACAGGAGGTGTCATTAAATATTATTTAACGTCTTAAAAAGCCCGCTAGCATTTCTCTTCCCAAATAAATTTGGCGTCCTTTTTAATTAATGTCGAGAATGGTTGGCACCTACCTGAGAGATTAGAAATAAAGCGTCTCAAATATGCCAACTTCCCCTGGAAGGAACGTAGTTTTGTCAAGGTTTTAGGAGGAGGTATTTCCAATATAACTTTAATATTATCCGGGTCGATCTTAATTTCTCGATGATGGACAACGAATCCCAGAAATTTCCTGCAGGTAACGCCAAAGGCGCACTTTAAGGGATTTATTTTAAGGTCATATCGTCGTAACTGTTCAAACACGATCCTCAAATCATACAATTGATCTATTTTTTTTTTTACTTTTGATGATCAAATCATCCATGTAGCATTCTACTTGGTTGTGAATGAGGTCGTCAAAAATCCTTCTCATTGCGCACTGCTATGTTGCTCCGGCGTTCTTTAGGGCGAACGACATCACTATGTAGCAGAAAATTCCAGTCGGTGCTTTGAAGGCCATGAGGGCTGCATCCTCGGGAGCCATCTTGATTTTGTTGTATCCTGATGATCCGTCCATGAAGGAGAAAATTTCATATGTTGAAGGGATATCCACCATCATCTCTGGTATGGGTAGTGGAAATTCGTCTTTTAGACATGCCTTGTTCAAATCTCTGAAGTCAACACAAACACTAATCTGTCCATTCTTCTTCTTAACAGTTACAATGTTAGCTAACTACGTGGGGTATTGCTCTTCTTTCACAAAGTTGGCGTCTATTAATTTCTTCACCTCGGCGATGGCTGGTTGTTCTATTTTGAAGCGCATTCTCCTGAGAGCTTATTTTATTGGGGTTATATTCTTGTCCACCCCTAGTTTATGAACGGTAACCTCTGCTGACAGTCCTAGCATTTCATTGTACCTCCACGCAAATCAATCTTTGAATTATGTTAATAGTTTGATCAATTCTACATATTCTTCGTCATTGAGTAGAGAACTTATAAATGTAGGTCGAAGTTGTTCTTTAGTCCCAAGGTTAATCTCTTTCAATTCATCAACGATAGATTTAATTTCCTCAAATTTTTGGGGAGCGTCTTCTATAAGTTGATCAGTAGAGTCATCCTCTATATCAAGGCAATCATCTTCTGCCTCACCAGTAATAACCATGCAAAATTCAAAATCATTGACTGGTCAGACTATACCAAATACGAGAACCTTTTCTGAATTGGAGTTCAAATTTTACCATTCCATAATTTTTTCAATAAGTTGAAATTTATCTTTTGGCATTTGTTTTGGTAAGTGTCCATGTTGAATTAACTTTTGAACACAAGGCAAGAAGTAACCAAAAGGCAATTCCATTAATTCATTAGGATCATCATCCAAATTTACATGTTTTTCAAGCTCAGTAGAGGTAGAAGCATGGTAAAATTTGATCGGCTTTGAACCAACACTACGGACTTTCTTGACCTCTAAACTCTCGACCTTTTGATGGAAAATCGGAGTAAGGGTCATAGCATTCACATAGTGGTTTATCTGATTATACATTGTTTCATATTTATTCTTCTCTGTATCTTCTAGGGATATCTCGTACTGAGGTTTCTTTTATCATTTCAACATTATCTCTTCTTCAAAAATGTCTTCATCATCAACATTGATGGTTGGTCTAGTCCGTTCAACAATTAAATTGATCCTTCCTTGTCCACTTCCCCGGCCTTGACCTCGGGTACGCGAACTAAAAGAACCTTCACCAACTCATTGTAAGGGAGTGGTTGACGATCGCTGAAGCGGAGTTGAATGGCCTCCTCTTTTTAATTCTTCTTAATCTTCATCTTTGTTTGTGATAAATTCATGAGAGAAGACAATCCTCTTTGGAGGCGCGTAGTAGGCAGCATCTTCACGGATACCAACTTCATGTACTGAAAATGGTTGTAGGTCTCGTTTGATGCAATTTTCTTGACCATCTTTGTACTATTTGATACATTAATGTAGAGATGATGGAACCATATTGTGTTCATGAATCCATGTTCCCCAATAGAGCGTTGAAAGAGGTCTCGGCATCGATGATATGAAATTTAACGGTTGTTACAAGCTCGTAGAGCGTTAAAAGAGGTCTCGGCGTCGATGATATGAAATTTAGCGGTTGTCACGAGTTCTTCAACCTTCATAAGTAATGTAATTGATGCAAGGGCTCTTTCTTCCTTTTGATTAAATCCTCTTAACATCTTTTTATCAGTCGTTAGCTCTTGAGCTTCAATATCCAAATAGGCCAATGTTCGTAGGCTCATCAAGTTAAGAGATGCTCCAGAATCTACTATTACTCTGGACAACACAAATTTGTCGATGTTGACGGAGATGTAGAGTGGACGATTGTGGTCGGCAGTACCGAGCAGCAAGTCTTCGTCTGTGAAGGTTACCCCAGGCTGTTCTTTCAACGAACAAACTTCATCTGAGGATGTGCTGGCCAATTGAGCTAAACAAATTTTTGGGACAAGCAAAGTTTTAACTAGAGATTCTCTCATCTCCTTTGATAGGATCAGAGTATCGTAGATGCTTAATCGGGCCGCCAACTTCCTAAGATGAGCTAGCACATTGTATTCTACTTTCTATGATCCTCCAATTTTGTCTTCATCATGCATTTCTTCCACTGGTGGAGGTGGAAGTATCTCTTCTCAAGTCATTATCTACTTTCCTTTGTATGTTGGAGGTGCTCTTGGTGGTAACACTTTTCCGCTCCTCAAGTTAACTTATGTGATTTCTTCTTCTTGAGATATCATTGTTGAATCTTCCGTTGTCTCCTCTTCTTTGTCAGAATGATCTAAGTTGATGGTAAGCGGTGTACCATGATGCTCAAGAATTGGCTCCTCGTTATTGGTGCTATTGTAAACGGTAACATTGATGTCTTCTTTGGACTTGAAGATGAGTTCATCGAACTCGAGTACGATTTGAGGATCATTTTGGGGATCGAGATCGAAGTTAGATTGGTCATAATTATATACATTATCACGAGAAACAGTTAAAACGTAGCCAAAATCACAATCATTATATTCATAAGACCCAGAAGATAAAAAGATAATCATACAAAGACAAGGGTTCGAGGATTTTCTTCCCCGAATCCGAGACAAATAATCTAGTAGAGGCAGCCCCTATCCTACCCCTCGTGTTATCAATCTTTGTAGTGACACTTTTCTTCTTCTTCTTTGTCTTTGACGATGACGACTCTTCTGACAAAACCTTCATCTCGGGCTTGGTATGTTGCTGACTCTAAATGGAGGCTTATTTTGATGCAAATTGGATTTTGTTCAGTATTTTCTTAGATGATCTGCTCCAGAGCTCATTCCATTCATCTCCTCTAGTATAAGCAGAAGATTGTTTTGATGGATCCTGTATTTGATTGAGGACTCTCTTGAGTTCATCTCATATTGTACTTCATCCATCTGCTCCATTATACGGATCAATTGGGGAAATTAGCTCGGCCAAAATCATATTTATGGAACCTTTTTTAGGTTCTTTTAAATATTCTTTCAGGATTATTATGTTCTCTTTTTTAAAGTTCCTCTCGAGCCAATCTTTAAAGACGAAGCATTTTAGTGTGCCCAAGAAACCGGTGGTATGGGCAATAATTTGGTTCATTCTTCTTATCCACCTCTTTAGGCTTCTTTGGATCTGGTAGTTTGAACTCCGACTTCTTCATCAGACTTCTGAATATTTTACGTATAGCTTCATTTTTGAAAGAGTACATCATTTTACATCACTCTGATAGGGACATTTTCTTATCCCCTGTTCGTGGTGATCCTTCTTGAGGCAGTTCTTGGTTGGATTGACTACTCTATTTTTTAGCATACCGTGACAAAGACTGGTGAGGCTCCTCTGCATATATCTTTATTGGCTGCTTTCCTTTATCGATGTTCGCTACTACTCCCAATTTCTTTTCAAACACTCTGGTCACTATAAGCTTTTTCGTATGGCTCCATGTGCTTGATTTCCTCTTGAAGACTGTTGGCTTTACTGAGTAGCTTCTCAAAGGATTTGATGGTGAGTCGCTTGAGCATGAAAGCTACTGGCCCATGAATACTCTTGAGTATAATTTCAATCGCATGATGTTCCTGTAGCTGAGGTTCACCTTTCATGATATGGTTTCTCCACCTTAAAATATAGTCTACTAAGGTTTCACTAGGCTTTTATTTTTCCATCATAAGCTCTCCAATAGACAGATGGTGTTGTGCCCCGACAATTCTTTTCACAAATAGATGTTTCAACTCGAAAAATATTTTATCTGACCCATTGGGCCAGTCAACGTACCAGTCAAAAGCAATTCCTGACAAGCTGCTGATGAACTGCTAGAAGTGTAAGGCTTCACTATTTCTAGTGTTGCCATAACTGACTTGGAAATGTGCTATATGTTGTTTTGGATTTCCAGTCCCATCAAATATCTTCAAGTTTAGAGCCAAAAAACCCTTGGAAAAGGCACGACATCAAATTCTTCTATGTAAGGTCTACCCTTTAGAACCAATGCGCCACCCTTAAATTGGGTTAAGGCGTCTCACACTTGTTCAACCATTTACTTGAATTATTTTTCTGGTATAACACCTGATGTAGTATCCTTTCTTCGTTGCTCGTCTCTGTTTGTTTAAGTAACTTCTCCCCTTTCATCTGTGAAGTGTATGATCTCCGACTGATTGATCTCTGGAGAAGCCAATTGCGGCGCTTGTGATTGCCCCTGAATATTAGCCATAGCGGTAATGGTTTTGGTCATTTCTTCTATTCTTTTCTCCAGTAGACTAACTTGCTCATCCCTTAGGAGAACAACTCTATGTAGTTCATCTACGGCGTTCTCTTTGGTGGGAGGTTGAGCCTCGCACGTAGATGTGGCGGCTTTGGTTTCAATTACATGGACATCCATGAAATCTTCTTCCAAGTAATCATTGTAATCAAAATTTTCATCGTTGCTATCAACAGAAACTCCGTGTTCTCGAGCTAACTCAGAAATCTCAATTATGAGTTTCTCAACTTTCTCTTCAATTATTGATTCCTTGATCACTTTAAGATTTGGAGGACTCTGATGGACATCCTCTACTTGCTCCTCCATCTCGCTGGCTATTGCTACGACGATGTCAGATATTTTAGAGCCTGGTTTCATTTCCTGTTTTTGTCCCATGGGCTCACCGGACTGTATTGGTGCAGTGACCTTAGGTACCCACAACTTTTTCTTTTCGATGATGATGTCTCAGAATAGAGTGTCTTAGTTGAAACATCACTATGTCGAGGGAAAGTTTGCTCCCCCTGGTGTAGACCGGCTTTAGTTTCAGGTGATCGTCTTGTCTTTACCATTGGGATTGTATGAAAGTCTCCATAATGGGTGACAGGTATGATTTTCGGACCCTGTCTCGACTTAACTGGTCGACGGCCTGTGGTCCTCGTGGTGGTATAATAAGTAGTAATTACTGCGGTATCAACTCTGTTCCCTAAACAGAACCAAATAGGGATGCGAGTAGGTGGCACTCCAGTTGTCTTGTGAGACTATCTGGCGGACTTGACATCCTTCAAAATTTCTTTCTTCATGCGCGGGGAAATTACATCTCCCACTCGTTTAAGTAACTTGTTAACTGAACATCCTTCTTTCGCAGCTAGCCTTTTGAAAATTATACTAACTCGGGTGATAGTAGTGAATTTCTTACCTTCCTCATCATGTACATGAAGTGGTGGTAATGCGAAAACAATTTTTCGGATACTCTCGTCCCCATCGGTATCCGTCAGAGGATAGAATCTACTCCCTCGTAGGAGTGGATAAATTTTTTGTAACACTTCTTCAACTTGATGAGGCTCCTCCTCAATGGGTGTCTCTTTGGGAGTCTGGGCTTTGATGGCCCTTCAAACCCTTCTGTTGTGGTTCCTCTTTTGAGTTCGGGTCAGCGGTACAGTCCTCAAACTTGATCCAATTTCAAACACGGGTGGTGGGACAGTTAATCCCTCAGTCGGATCATCAATAATCATTACCTCTTTTTCCTTAGCAGCAGCGAGGATAGTAGGTTTAGCAGGCGCCGTGACGGTAGTAGTTTTAGACTTCTTGAAGGCAAGGAAGTCTTGAAGGTAGTTCAGGCTGAATTTTGCAGAGGGTTCTTATATTTCTGGTGCAGCGATCTTCACCACTACAAACAGGGCTTTCCCGAGGATGATCTCGATATCTTCAAATCCAGCTCCAAATTTTATGGTAGAAGTGAGATTACGGGCTTCATGGCTCATTGGCAGGTTGCATGAAAAGGTCAGTGTTGGGTAGGCCATTGCAGCAGGCTTGAAAACAGAAAGTTTCAAGGTTAGCTATATGGCCAAAAACCTTGTAATTTTTCGTGCAAGCACTGAAAGTAGATGTTGATCTGTAGACCGAGCGGGTGTTAATTTATGGGTATTTTAAAATTTTGTTTTAAAAAAATCAAGAGGTGTAAAATTTAATTAATTTAAGAAAATTTTGAAGCGTGCGCAGCACAACACTATTTGCAAAGTAGCAAATCAAATTTAGAAGGGAGATGTAACGTATTTTAGGACCATGTGCAGGACCCATTTAGCGGCAGATAATGCATAGGTGGAACTAGTCCACCGACACACTTATTGAGGGTCCGACCCCACATGAAAATTTAAAGAGTCCTTAGTGGCCTTCTGAACCCCTTTGTTCAATGATGGTTGAACAGCTAGTCCTGAAGTCGAAGGGGTTAGCCGTACTTTCCCAAGATAGAAATGGGTAAACTATGTCAACAGAAGAAAGGTAATTTGGCCCAAGAGGGATATGGACATATTACCGATGGTGTGAAGATAATGTTTCTTGATTTGTATGGAGATAAAAGCTATTCCCTAATGGAGTTGCCAGAAGCTGTCTGCGTTATTTTTAGTTGGAGAGTTGCCCGTAAGAAGCTGTCGGTCACTGGAATCAAAATCTCGTCGCCCGGTTTGGAAGGATGTTTAATTTGCATATATTTTAATTTTAGAAAAATATAAAATCAAATTGACACCATATTTTTCATAGTTTAAATGAAAGAGCGATGTACCTCAAGTCCTGTATCTATCCCAAAGGATAAACATAAGACTTGAGGATGAGGCTCGATCAATTAAACTAAGTGACATTTGTTTGGTCTGCAAAATCATTTTGTTTGCCGACAAGTTCCCCTATTTAATATAAAGAATTAAATAAGGCTTATATTAAGGTGGGTTCGAGAAAAGCTTCCTATAAGGGCAAGCCCCTATAGTTAATTACATTATAACTGACCAAAGTCACTTAAGAAGACTCTCGATAAAAATCAGGAAAGAATATCTTCAAGGAATTTCAAAGGGTAGGATTTTTCAATGAGATCGGATGTAGAGGTGTGAAAAAAATTTGGAACATTTTGTTGTAGAGTTCAAAGGAGGAAGAACTAGGGGATGTCATGGATCCATAGGAGAACCTTAGTGACTTCCCAAGCTATCCTAATTTTTTGCTTCAGTTTTGAGGAGAAATATTTAGGTGTTTCATCCTACCAATTTTTATTACTTAGGGCTTACATTCTTGTCAAACGATTACACAAATAGCCCTGAAGATGTGAGGGTTTAGGTCATGAAAAACGACAACCTCAGTATCCTAAGATGAGTTTGGGCATATTTTGTATAGAAGGGCTATACAAAGGCCTAAAGATAAGATGAGGATTTACGTTGCATAAGCAAGTAACCTCAAAGTCCTATGGCTTTATTGTTTATATCTAAGGAAGGAAGATTGGTTTAGTTGGGGAAGATAAGTTTTGCTGTTGAAGATGACCGTGCTGCCCACCATGCTAGCTCCAAGCTCCTTGCCACGATGAGTTTGGGTTTTCTAGTGTGTCAAGTTATGATGTCAAATCAGGTGGCCCTTTGGTTGAAGTTCTTTAAATTTTTATGGGGGAATGTTAAAGTTGATTAGAGCGACAATAGTTAGGATCCTATGGTTCTCTCGTTCCAGCACTACTATTTTCTATTGGATTCACTTAGTCCAAATGAACTTACTAAATTCAACTTAATGAGTTCCATAATTTCATTTAGACCATGCGAAGCCTCTTTAGCAATCGTAGGTTACCTCCTCCGAGGGATTCCCAATCATCCGATAGAGATGTCTTAATTTAGTTGTAGTTGTAATTTTGTGTGATGTTTGGGATTAAATTTTGAGTTGTTTTATATTTTGAATGTTGTGGCGGTGAATTTTATCTTGGTTGTTTTTAGTTTTAGTTTTAGTTTTGGTTTTGTGGCTATCTTGATATTTTTAATCGTTGTTGTTTAACATGCAATATTGCAGGTATAAAAGTATAGTATGAAAGTACAAGAAAGATAATGCTAAAAACTGCAAAAGCGTACATGACGAGTCTTCACATTCCACCACCTGAAACGTAAAATGCATGTTAAGGCATTTTATATGAAACAGGGATGTAAAATTTTGACGACCTACCTAACTCTAGGTCATATCTTGGTTGGTCCTTAAGAGTTTAATTAAGGATGATGTTTCCAAGCAAAATATATTAAGTTTAGTAGATCTCCAAGGTGTCCAACAGATATAGAGAAAGAAGCAGGTCTGTACTACTTCTTCGCTGCCTGGTGGAAAATCTCGAGTTCTTTTAAACTTGTTATGTTGCTTAATAATTCATCCTGTAAATACCCTTAGTGCTCATTGAGCATTGATGTCTCAATTATCTCCAAGAGTAAGGTAATTATCATATGTAATTTAATTTTGAAGATTATGTGGGTGAAGACCCGTAAAAAGACAAGTTAGTGTTATTGGAACACCTAACCAAATTTTGGTCCTAATTGGGCTTGTAGTGATTGAAAGATGTTCTAATTTACTTTTCTAATACTCATTTAAATGAAAGTTTAGCCTAAGTCACTACTAAGCCCTTAAGACCTAGGTGAGTGTCTTAGTTAGTTTTGAAAATCTAAGTCACTACTAAGCCCTTAAGACCTAGGTGAGTGTCTTAGTTAGTTTTGAAAAGGTTAAACTTTAGGTGACCATGATTCATGATTTGAATTTTATTTGAAAATCAAACTAGGGGTATTAAATTGATTAATTATTGACTTCAAAATTCATAACCTTAAGTCCTGGGTTCATTTTATTTTAATAAACTTCAAAATTTTAATAATTTAGAAATTTATGACTATCTTTTCAATTAGGAAAGTGAGGTTGGTTTCTACCAATTAACCCCTTGGAAATAATTTAGATCAGATGTTGCCCATTTCCCTCCTTGAATTAAGCATAAATGTTAATTAAGGCTAAATTTCCAAAATTACACATTTGCCCCTAAGGCTCTAAGACTTCATAATTTGTCAAATTTAATTTAAATGACTGAAATTTTTATCCTACCTTATTCATGGGTCAATTAAGACATGAGAGGAGAAATTGTGATTTTTGAAAATTTAATTTAATTTATATAATTATTTTCATGCAAAAAAAGGATTTTTCAAAATAAAATTTCTAACTTGACCAAGGGAAATCCTAATCCCTTAAAATTTTTACTATAGGTAGACCTAGAGCAGAAAAGCTTGTGGACCAAATTTCAAGATTATTTAAATTTTATTTGAATTTTAAGTATTATTTTAAATTCTGGGGTGTTTATTAAATATAAAAAATTTTAAATGGAGAAAATTAAGTTTTATATTTTTCTAAAATCCTCCTACCGTCAAAGAACTCAGAGGACAAAATTTTATATTTTTCTAAGTTTTTATTTGATTTATTGGAATTATTCTTAGTGAAAACACATTTTAACCTTTAAAAATTATTTTTAAGCTTTGAAATTCAGTATCTTTATTTAGAAAATCAGGAAAAATATTCTAATTATTCCTATGGTTTTAGGAAGCAATTTAGAATATTTTCATGAATTTAATTATTTTTGTGATCTTTATGGATTTTTTAAATTATTTAAATATTTAAAATAGGCTAAAAATGAAGTTTTTATTTTAAATACCATTTTATTTTTAGAAAAATACCCTTGATCACAGAGAACTCAAAAAATAATTTTTTATAAATTTTTTAGTTATATTTTGATTTTTAAAAATCATTTAAGTGCCAAAAATGTTGTTTACCTCTAAAAATCAACTTAAGTTACCAAATGAACTCAAAATGCTTTAAAATTTTTATGGTGAGTTCTCTCGATCCTAAACAATAGTGAAGATGAAAAATAAAGTAATTTTGTTGTTTGCATTTTTCAAAATTAATTATCTTAGTGATTTAGGGTTTGTGAAGATTATGTGTGTTTTGAATGACTTGGCTCATGAGAAATTTTTCTAAAGGCTCTCTGATCATCAAAACCTCCCAAAATTTTCTTGAATTTTTCTAGGCAACATGCTAATTTCCATTATTATTTTAAGAAAATAATACACATGAACTTGAAAAATATGATTCTCTATCTAGGGACCTCCTCTGACTTTGGAAAAATCAGGGAATGTTCCCTAAGAGAGAGGCAATAACATGTTAAAATTTCAAGCCATGGTGTGATTAATAGATGCATGGAGAATTAAAACATCCAAATCAGTATTTACTTAATTAAAAATAAAATATGCTTCACATGGACTCCAAAGTATTTAATTATTTTTGTGATTTTTCTACACCAAGATATGGATTTTTGAAATTAGGGGTATTTAAATAAAAAGGAAACAACCCTATTTATCTATTTAAACAGTGTGGCGCCATGTAGATCGTAGGCAGCTTCGAACTCCACACGGCGCACTCCCATTCAACACCGCCATCCACACAAGCTGCTGACTCGGCCCGCGGTTCATGTAAGAAGAAACCTTAGCATGAAATAAAGGTGGGACCAGACGGCTCCCTATCATCGTCCTCGATAGCCTAGCATGAGAACCATCCATCTTCTAGCCTTAAGATCTCTCTCTTTTCTCAACCAAATTAAATGAATTTTTTTTAAATGCTCGTCTAGACTAGAGAAACACATCCATAAGGTGATCAAGCCATCAAAATATCTCTAAGCAAACGGAGAATCAAACGAGGCTCGGAAAGGGGAGAGATTTTATACCTTTGCAATGACAAGTGAAGCTTTGATCAGAGAGTCTTGGAATGTTTGTTGTGATCTAAAGAATCTAGGGATTGAGTCTCTAGTCTTGGTGTAAGGCCTAGGTATGATTTTGATCACGACTGGATTTGGGTGTTGGTCTAGAGATATGGTAGAGGCTCTGTGAGAAGGGAATTTGATGGGGCTTAAGCTTCTTTCACTATTGTGAAGGTGTGGGTGAAGTTAATTTGAGTTTGGTAGACAGTGGAGGTGTATTCACCTCTGTCTTGAATCTAGCAAGATTTCGAGCTCAAAATTGAACTCTAGCAGTGAAAATTGGTAAGGGAAAACAGTTGGAATGGACTGAGGGGATCTTAGGGAAGCTCTATAGTCAGTTTTGGGAGGTCTCTCTAAGAAATTTTCAGCACTCCCTCCCATGGCGGCGGTGGGAGGTGTTTTTTATAAAAATGGCTAAGGGGTGGCTGTCATGGCCAATTAGGNCTTTATATAAAAATGGCTAAGGGGTGGCTGTCATGGCCAATTAGGGGGTGCATTGTGCTGCTTAGGTGGAGGGCAGAGGAGCTCTACAATTTAATTTGGATGAGCTGGCATCTATGTTAGATTTGGGTGACGTTCCATGGGGGTGGCTCTCAATTTTGAGCTTCTCTAGAAACTAGGCCAGTCGGCCATGGCAGGGGGAGGTGGCTAGGTGCTCAGGGCATCCAGGGGAATCTGCCAAAACAATTTATTGCAATGGGGTTTAGTTTTGGTAAGGGTATCTTAACCATGCGTATTTTTGGAAATATGATCCCTTTATTTGGGGGAATTTTGGTCCATGGCTCATCTAGCTTGGGTTAGATGGGCTTTGGCTCGGTCTTAGGGTCTAACCAATGGCTGAGGTGGAGTTAATTTGATGACTTTGGGGTATTTAGGCCATATTTAATGCATGGGTTCAATGTGGGTCCAAGTAATCAAAGCTTGGGTTTGGGCTAGTTTAGCCATGTCAATTGACCAAATTGATTGATCAACATTGCATAGATGGTTTTTATGAAGATTTTTGGTGAAGGGTTGAAGTGATTTTGAGTTTAATTGGTAGGTCAATTTGAGGAATTTTTGAAATTTGGCCAATTTGGGCATGTTGGGTTAGACATGGGTATAGGTTGAGCTAGCCTTGGGATAAGTCTAAATTAAATGGTGCAAATGATTAAGGAAAGTATTGTGAAGATTTTTCATGATAGGATAGAGTGGAAATTATGGGGTTAAGGCCCTCAATTTGGTGGATTTTAAGACATGGCCAATTTGAGGTAAATTTGGTGCTCCTTGGACTTAGGCTGAAATTAAATGAAATTGAGGCCTCAATAAGGGGAATTGAAGGCCAAATTTGATGTATGGGGATGTTATGAGCGTTTTTTTTAACACAAATTGTGGCAAATGAAGTAGGCCATGAGTTCAATTTGGTGGAAACAAGTCATGGGGCCAAAATTGGAGGTTTTGATCTAAATCAAAATTGGGTAAAAATGATGGACTAATTGAGCTTGGATTTGGTCTAGATTGGTCACATCAAGAGTGTATTTTAGTTTAGAATTGAAATTGGGGTAAATTTAGACCAATTTGATAAACATTTCGAGTGATTTGGGGAAAATATGGGCCTCTAAAAGGCAATTTAGGGGTTTTGGTCAAATGTGGTCAAATTGGCCAAATTAGGTAATGTGATAGTTGAGAAAAATATAATTGGGAATATTTGGCAGGTTTTGGAAATTTTTGGGATTTTTTGGAATTTTGGAGTAAGGAGGGTTATTTTGGTAATTTGGCCAATTTTGGTGATTTTGGGTAGTTTGGTTGTTTTCCAGGTGTTTGAAATGATTTTTAAACCAAGTTGGGTATTTTGGGTAGATTTGGGAATTTTGGCCAAATTTGGGATTCCAAAGGTATCTAGGTAATTTAGCAGAATTTAGGGGCAAAAGGCTAGGTTGGGTGTCTTGGTAGAGTTGGAGTGCCAACCACCATCAATAAGCCATGAAACAATGAAAAACCCATTTTGGGTCCTCTATGTAATGGTCTTAGCCAAACCCTAGCCAAGGGCTAATGGCTTTAGGAGACCACCTACATGAGTCTCCCAAAAGTATCAAGGGACCAGAGCCAGGAAATTCTGGGTTTAGGATAGTGAGTGATTGTGAGTGTAAGTGATTGCAAGTACGTGCCTTAGCCCTAGACCAACACCCAGGTCAACCCTAAGGTCTAGCAGTCCTAATGGGTGACTCACCTTGAGTTCCATTATAATGACCCCACCTACTAAGTGTTAGAGGTTAGGAAAAATATGTGGAACTTCAAGTTGAGTAAAGAGGAGTGTAGAATTTCTAATTGTGAGGGTTCCTTGTCTAGTTTCCTAGGAATAGTCAACAGGAAAGTCCTATGGCTAGACCCTAGGCTACTAAAGAGGAAGAACTAGACCGACCAATATGTGGAACTTCAAGTTGAGTAGAGAAGAGTTTGAAATTTCTAGTGGTGAGGGTTCCAGATCTAGTTTTCTAAGAATAGGCAATAAGAAGTTTGGAATTTCTAATGGTGAGGGTTCCATGTCTAGTTTTCTAAGAATAGTCAATAGAAAATTGTAGAATTTCTAATGGTGAGAGTTCCTTGTCTAGTTTTCTAAGAATAGTCAATAAGAAAATAAGTGTAGAGTTTCTGATGGTGAGGGTTCCTTGTTTAGTTTTCTAAGAATAGTCAATAGAAAAGTCAATGGCTAGACCTTAGGCTACTAAAGAGGAAAAACTAAACCTCAACCAAAAGTGAGGTCAACAAGCTCTTAAATGACTATTTTCAACTTCCTATAACTCTCCTCTCTCTCAAAATTTTCAATAATAACTATTTCAATTTGAGGGTAAAATAAACACAATTTTTCACACAAATAACCTTATATTAATTCACAAATAAGTACAAATACCTTTTCTCACTCCAGATAGTCTTGGATGAGAAAATTTTCTAAATACAAATATACAACAATCATTACACATAAAGAAGTCATACATACTAAAACGAAGACGTAAACACTAAACCACATGAAAACAACAACTTCTAACACACAAATTCTAACAGTAAACTTAATTTCATTCTTCATTCAAAGGAATAAATTCTTGTCTTTCGTTAGTCTCTTCAAGAATATAAAGTTGATAAAACGGACGGTAGTGACAAGCTCTGATACTATCTTCTTCAATCCACTTCTGCTTTATGAACATCACCTTATCTGCTTCCTCTATATAACTTGTGTGGTTGAAGTGCATCTTCAATTGCCATCCAATATGCTATAGATGTGCATGCAACTCAAGTACTTTGGTCTCGAATAAAGCCATAGTATTCTCCATTTTGTTGATCTTTTCTGATATCCCTTCAATACTAACTGCTAAGAAACCATTATACATTTCTTGTGAACTTTGACTAATGAACCCTTTCCTCATGGTTTTTTTCTCCTTCTTCAAATCCTTCTCCCATGAAGAAATTTTCTCTAAATCTCATTTTCTCTTATACTTTTAGGGCTAGAAATGACCTGGGGTGAAATTCCTTCACAAAACCTTTCTATTTATAGGCCTAATTTCTTCAAATAACTCCTAAACACGTTTAGAAAATTCCTTCGCACATTTTTACAAACTAATTGACGGTTAAACCTTCTAGAATATTAATTTCACACATGTGTTTAAACTGTCACGCTTAAGCGCCGGATCTGGGTGCACATTTTTGCACCAGTCAACTTAACATCCAAATTCTCATTCTAACATGTCTTGGTCGCTAAATAATGTCATAAAATCTTTATAAGCACATAATAATTTCAAAAATAATACCCCAATTTTCTTAATCACACACAAAATAACAATCAAAATAAAGACACGCTGATAACTATGGGTTGCCTCCCACAATGCACTTGGTTTTACGTCGTTAGCCCGATGTAATCAGTGCTTATTCTGGTTGACCCAATATCAATCCATCATTAAGTTTATGGCAATGCCCTATAAAATAAGGCTTCATTCTATGTCCATTAACTTTAAATATTTTCTCAGACTTAGGATCTTTATTATCCACAACTCCAGAAGGATAAACTTCTATCACAACAAATGGGCCCATCCACCTAGAGTTCAGTTTTCTTGGATATCATCTTAACCTTGCATTATATAGCAAAACTTGTTGCCCTGGCTGAAAATTTTTAGCAGGAATCCTTCGATCATGCCACATCTTCATCTTTTCTTTATAAATCTTGGCACTCACATAAGATTCATTCCTTATCTCTCAAGCTCATTTAATTGTAATAACCTTTTCTCACCAGCAACTTTCAAATTATAATTGAACTCTTTAATTGCCCAATATGCTTTATGATCAAGTTTAACTGGTAAGTGACAAGCTTTCCTAAATATTAGCCTATATGGGGACATTCCTATAACAGTTTTGTATGCGGTCTAGCCCACATCCCAAATATTAGCCTATATGAGGACATTCCTATAGGAGTTCTGTATGCAGTCCTATAAGCCCACAAACGCTTTCCCAAATATTAGCCTATATGGAGACATTCCTATAGGAGTTCTATATGCAGTCCTATAAGCCCACAAAGCATAGGTAAGTTTGACTGACCAATCCATTTTTGTTAGATTCACAGATTTTTCCATAATTCTTTTAATTTTTTGATTGGTTTGACTGACCAATCCATTTTTTTTGGATTCACAGATTTTTCCATAATTCTTTTAATTTCCTGATTAGATAATTCAGCCAATAGTTTGACTGACCAATCCATTTTTGTTGGATTCATAGATTTTTCCATAATTCTTTTAATTTCCTAATTGGATAATTCAGTCAAACCACTTGTCTGAGGATGATAAGCAATAACAATCCTATGATTTATAAGATATTTCTTTAAAAATTCTTTATTATCCATTTTTTGAAAGGACTTTCCCCATCAGTAATGATAACTCTAGGCATCCCAAATCTAAAAAATATGTTTATTTTCAAAAATTTTGTATCACTTTGAGCATCACATCGAGGTAAAGCAACAACTTCTATCTATTTGGATACATAGTCCATTGCTAAGAAAATATCTAAATTTCCGAAAGATATAAATGGTCCCATGAAATCTAATCCCCAAACATCAAATATTTTAACTTCTAGCATATAATTGAGGGGCATCTCATTTCATCTAGAAATATTGCCTAGTCGTTGACATATATTACAGTTTTTGATATAAGCATTAACATATCTAAAAATTGTAGGCCAAAAGAATCCAGATTGTAAAATTTTGTATTCTTTTTTATCGACACCAAAATGTCCCGCAAAATCAGAATTATGGCATTTTTTGGATATTTTCATAAGTTTATTCTATTGGTACACATCTTTGAATAACTAAGTCCTTTTCTTATTTATATAAAAATTGTTCATCCTAAAAATAAGTATTAGCTTTAGAAATAAATTTCCTCTTTTATTGGTATGTCATTCCATATGGTATAATATTGTTAACAATAAAGTTCACAATGTCTGCATACCACGGAACACACCACTCATTAATAGTGAACAATTTTTTATCTGGAAAATGTTCATTAACTTCTTTTTTAAAACAAAGTGATTTTTCTAACTCAAGCCTGGACAAATGATCCGCAATTTGATTTTCAGTCCCCTTTCAATCTACTATTTCAAAATCAAATTCATAAAAAAGAAGAATCCATCTTCTAAGTCTAGGTTTAGCATCATTCTTTTTCATTAAGTGCATAATAGCAAGAATGATCTGTATGCACTACACAATGAGTTCCAATTAAATATGATCTAAATTTATCAAAGGCACTACACAATGAGTTCCAATTAAATATGATCTAAATTTATTAAAAGCATATACTATTGCTAATAACTCTTTTTCATTCGTTGTATAATTGGCTTGAGTTTCATTGAGTGTTTTACTAGCATAGTAAATTACTTTGAAAATTTTATCATATCTTTGTCCTAAAATAACTCTTATAGTATAATCACTAACATCACACATCAATTTTTCCCAGTTTGGTGAAACTATAATTGGAGCAGTAATTTATTTTTATTTTAATAAATTAGGCATTCCTTATCAAAATTGAAATTGCAACTTTCTCCAGTAAATGGCATAAAGGCTTAGCAATCTTAGGAAAATCTTTAATATATCGCTTGTAAAATCCACCATGTTCTAAAAAACTCATAATTTCTCTTACATTTGTAGGATAAGGTAAATTAGTGATCACTTGAATTTTAGCAGGATCTACTTCCAAACCATTTTTTGATATTTGATGACCTAATACAATTCCCCCGACTACCATAAATTAGAATTTTTCTCAATTAAGGACTAAATTTGTTTCTTCACAGCGCTTAAGAACTTCAAATAAATGTTCTAAAAATGAATCAAATGAAGTTCCAAACACCGAAAAATCATCCATGAATACTTCAATCCATTCTTCAATTAAATCACAAAAAACTGCCATCATACATCCTTAAAATGTAGCAGGGGCGCATCCTCATAAGAGCAAAAGTACCATAAGGAATGGTAAAAGTAGTTTTCTCTAAATCCTCAGGAGATATTTGTATTCCGTGATAACCCGTATATCCATATAGAAAACTAAAGTATTTTTGCTCAGCTAATCTATCTAGCATTTGATCTAGAAAGGGTAATGAAAAATGATCTTTCCTAGTGGCAAGATTTAATTTTCTAGAATCAATGCATATTCACCATCTTGAAACTTGACTAGTAGGTATTAGTTCATTATTCTCATTCACAGTTTACAGTTACTCTTCCTTTCCCTGTAATTTGTCTAGTAGGTATTAACTCATTATGCTCATTCACAGTTACAATTACTCCTTTCTTAGGAACAAACTGAATTGGACTAACCTATGCACTATCTGAAATAGGGTAGATAATTCCAGCATCTAACCACTTGAAAATTTCTTTCTTAACAACTTCTTTCATAACAAGATTCAGTCTCCTTTGAGGATCAGCTATGGGTATGCATTTCTCTTCCATATGAATTCTATGCATACAAATTGAAGGACTAATCCCTTTAATATCAGCAATTGTCCATCCAAAGGCTTTCTTAAAAATTTTCAAAATTTACATCAACCTTTCTTCTTCTTCCATTATTAATTTTGAGGAAATTATAACTGGTAAAGCAAAGGAATCTCCTAAAAATTCATATTTTAAATGTTCAGAAAGTAACTTCAACTCATGTTCTGGAGGTTTTTCAATTGATGGACAAAATGATTTATCTTTGTCTATCATGTCCAAAATTTCAAAACTTTCTTGAACATAGTTTGAATCTTCCTTAAAACATTCTTCACATCGATCAAATTCCTCTTCTTGCTCGTGCTCCAAATCTTTTTCTTCAAATTTTTCTTCATAAGTTGATTTGAAATGACATTCACTTAGATATCTTATAACATCCATCCTATAACAATCATCATCTTTACCTTTTGCAGGATATTTCATTGATCTTGAAATATTGAAAGTAACAGTCTGATCATTGACGCGCATTGTTAATTCTCGTTTCTGCACATCTATCATTGCTCTTCCTGTAGCTAGGAATGGTCTCCCAAAAATGATAGGTATCTTTTTTTTTTCCTTCTGTGGCTAGGAAAGGTCTCCCTAAAATGATAAGTATCTCTTTATCTTCCTCCATATGCTTAGCACAATGAAATCAACAGGAAAGATAAATTGATCCACTTTCACTAGGACATCTTCTATAACTCCTTTAGGGTATGTTATCAAATGATCTGCGAACTTCAGAGTTATAGTAGTAGGGGTTATTTCTCCTAATCCCAATCTTTTAAATATTGATAATGGCATAATGGTAATGCTTGCACCTAAATCACATAAAGCTTTCCCAAAAAATCTGTCTTCTATTGCACATGGAATTGTAAAGTTACAAGGATCTTTAAGCTTTTCAGGAAGCTTTTTCTGAATTATAGTACTGTACTCCTCTCTAAGTGCAATAGTCTCATTATCTTCAAACTTCTATTTCCTGTTAAGAATATCCTTCATCAAGTTTATATAGCTCGACATTTGTTATAAGGCTTCAACTAATAGGAATATTAATTATAAGCTTCTTAAATATTTCCAGAAATTTTGAAAATTGCTTATCCAACTTTTGTTGACAATTAATTGTAAGCTTCTTAAATATTTCCAGAAATTTTGAAAATTGCTTATCCAACTTCTGCTAACAAAGTCTCTAAGGATATAGAGGTGGTGGTTCTTCCAATTCAATTTTTAGTGGAGAAATAGGTCTTTCAGAATCTTTTGGAGCGTCCACTTTTGATTCTTCAATTTCTTCTCTCTCAACTTTAATTTCTTTTTGAACCCTACCTTCCAACTCTCTTTCGCTTCTAAGTTGAACGGCTTTTACTTGCTCTTTATTCTTGTCTTTTGGATTTGATTTAGTATTACTAGGAAGTGTTTCTAAGTATCTATTAATTAATGAATCTGCTATTTGCCCAAGTTGATTCTCAATACTTCTAATTGTAGCTGCTTGACTTTGTAATTGATTTTCCATTTGTAACACCATTTCTTTTATAGATAACTTCTTCTCCTTAAATTGTGTTTTATTGTTGAAACTTGGAGGATAAGTAGATCTATAATTATTATTTGCTTGGTTGTTCCAGTTCCCCAATGGGTTTACATGGTTGTTCCCCCATTATTGATTATTACCACCTGAATTGCTATTCCAGTTAAAGTTGGGATGGTTTTTCCAACTTGGGTTATAATAATTTGAATATGGGTTAATCTGCTTATTATTTATGGCATTTAAATTTTCTAATGATGCTTTAGAATCTACCATTTGGCTTAATGATTTCTCTTCAATCATGGAAGTTGGTTGAGAAAAATTCATTCCAAATTGGTCTAACTTTTTTGAAATTGCAGTAACTTATTTACTAACATAATAAATGCATCAGTTTCATGAATATTGGCTACTTTCTTAGGATTCACTCTCTCAGAAGGCCATTGAAAATTATTGGTAGTCATTTCTTAAATTAAAGCATAAGCGTCATGAAATGGTTTTGACACAATGAACCACGAGCAGTCGATAATTGATCTAAGAGATCCAACTAATCCATTATAAAAAGTTTGAATTATTAACCAATCTCGGATAATTGATCTAGAGATCCAACTAATCCATTATAAAAAGTTTGAATTATTAACCAATCTGGTATAACATGGTGGGGACACTTTATTAAGAGCTCTTTAAATATTTCCCATGCTTTATAAATAAATTCCCCTTCAAACAGATTAAAAGATGTAATATAATTTCTAAGCTTCGTAGTGTTTGATGGTGGAAAATATTTACCAAGGAATTTTTGTGCTAAATCACCCCAAGTTCTGATAGATCCAGGTGCTAACGAATTCAACCACATCTTTGTTTTATCCCTTGGTGAGAAAGGAAATAACCTAAGCCTTATTACATCATCTGATACACCATCGTATTTAAATGTAGTGCACAATTCTAGAAAATTGGCAAGATGTAAATTTGGATTTTTAGTTGAGATCCCTCAAACTGATTATTTGATACCATTTGGAATCAAATGAATTAGCCACTACAGTAGGTAGAACACTACAATGAAGTTCATCTACAGTAGGATTGGCATAATCTCTTAAAGGTCTAAACTCTTGATGAATTTCGGCATTTTGATCATTTTTGTTAACCATTTCTATAGTTTTGTTGGATTTTTCAAGATTTTTATTTTATTTTCTTTATCTGATTTTTCTAACAGTTCTCTCTAATTAAAATTTCTAGGGCATAGTTCTTCAGAACTTGAAATACACATACACTAACATAAAATAAATCTAAAACTAAACACAAACAAAATAAAATACAATAACTTAAAGTTTAAATAAGACTTTCTAAAAATAGAAATTTTCTTTTAAATCAATAGATTCTTTAAAATTTTTACTTCACTTCTCCGGCAATGGTGTCAAAAACTTGATCTCCCTTAACTACTTATATGCAACAATATAACAATAATTTTGATTATATTTTTTACTTATAATTCCTTATTTTGCTGCAAAATCAAAAACTTTATCTTAAAGAAATATAAGAATTTAACTTTTAATTTATATATATTGAGATACTACGCAAGTATACATATCGTTATCAAGTAATATATGACTTTTTTATTAAGACCTGAATATCGAACCCACAAGGAAGATATGCAATATGCACTTTTTGGAAAACTTTTATTTTTAAAAAGATAATTATTTAAATTAAAGTCATTGAAGAAAGTTTAAATATTTTTGGTAATTTTAATATTTTGACAAAAATAGTACAAACTTAAAAAAAAACTTGAGTTTTTGTAGAAGAAAAACACTAAATATGAAAATATCTTTCTCATTATCATCAATCAGTAATAAGTACAGGAATTCTGTTGTGGAAGTATGCATATTTTTTTGTACCAAATAGGAGCAATAATATTTTTTACCCTTACTAGAGATGCTATAAAAAATGTTGACTAATTTAAAGTTTGAATAGTTCTGAAGACCAGCTAGGTAGGGAAGATACTAGCTCTCACTCTAAAGTTCCCTCGATTCCCTCCTTAAAGTTTGAATAGTTCTGAAGACCGGCTAGGCAGGGAAGATACTAGCTCTCACTCTAGAGCAAAGTTTGAATAGTTCTGAAGACCGGCTAGGCAGGGAAGATACTAGCTCTCACTCCAGAGTTATTGAATAGTTTTGAAGACCGGCTAGGCAGGGAAGATACTAGCTCTCACTCTAGAGTTCCCTTCATTTTCTCCACCTGAGGGTTAACATCTCGTATCAGAACCTAAAATAATAAACCAAGTTGGGGGCTTTAACCTGTCACTTTAAAGTCCTCTAACTCTACACCCTTCAATGAATATTTCCCTATTTTTTTGCACTCAATCATATGAACTACATTCTCATTCATACAACCTCATGTGATTCTTTCCAATTATTGATTGAGACAATACCATCCCAGTTCTTACATGTTTTCACAATAAATTTTAACATTTGGATAGGCCAAATCAAGAAGTAAATGAAGTACATGTATTTAAATCATCACAACTTCTTCCA
>JXCR01135638.1:116910-126998 GCA_002079205.1 Phalaenopsis hybrid cultivar | reverse complement strand
CCAAAATGAACTATGGTGTAAACTTCAAATGTATACATACTTTATATTATATTTGTAATTCTTCATACAAAATACATAATTTTCTCAAATCTCTACCAAAGAATTACACTACACCACAAATTCACTCAACCAAACAACCCCTAAATTTTTATTCATATTGTATGAATAACATGTGTATTCACATTATTTTAATTATCATAGATATTAAATATTGACTGCTATACAAGTGGTAATAAAATAATCATTATTAGATAGTGATTGCCAGNATACTTTATATTATATTTGTAATTCTTCATACAAAATACATAATTTTCTCAAATCTCTACCAAAGAATTACAGTACACCACAAATTCACTCAACCAAACAACCCCTAAATTTTTTTTCATATTGTATGAATAACATGTGTATTCACATTATTTAAATTATCAAAGATATTAAATATTGACTGCTATACAAGTGGTAATAAAATAATTATTATTAGATAGTGATTGCCAAAATATGCTTAATGAGCATGCATGATTATGATGAAGTTCAACCCTTTATTGTACTAGCTGTGGGATGTTAATGTACCATGCAAGTAAATGAAAAAGGATATTAATACTAATCTACATTAAATGATACAATTTTAAATGGTGCTCGTGTGACGGTGTAAATAAAATTATATAGATATTNTGCTTAATGAGCATGCATGATTATGATGAAGTTCAACCCTTTATTGTACTAGCTGTGGGATGTTAATGTACCCATGCAAGTAAATGAAAAAAGGATATTAATACTAATCTACATTAAATGATACAATTTTAAATGGTGCTCGTGTTACGGTGTAAATAAAATGATATAGATATCGAAATGATATTGTATGACATAATAAAAGTTTTATTAATCAATTATATTCATAAATCGAAAATGTTAAATTATATAAATTTATTAAAAATTAACTGACATGCATATTATTTTTTTCATTGTAAAATGATATAAACATGTTAGTGATATGGTGAAACGCATTGAATGTTATGAACTATCATGAAAAATTATATCTGGTAAATTAATTTGTCTACTGTTTACCAGTATTTTTTTAGAAAATATAAATGTTCATGTTATTCTTTTAAAAGCTAAATTCAAGAAAAAATATGATTTTTGCATGCATATGAGAATCACCTTTGAATAGTACCGGCAGTGGAATCCAAAATAACTGTACTCAAAAATAAAAATAAAAATATAAATGATTGCCTTCCTTTATGGTGGTTTGCNCATTGTAAAATGATATAAACATGTTAGTGATATGGTGAAACGCATTGAATGTTATGAACTATCATGAAAAATATATCTGGTAAATTAATTTGTCTACTGTTTACCAGTATTTTTTTTTAGAAAATGTAAATGTTCATGTTATTCTTTTAAATGCTAAATTCAAGAAAAAATATGATTTTTGCATGCATATGAGAATCACCTTTGAATAGTACCGGCAGTGGAATGCAAAATAACTGTACTCAAAAATAAAAATAAAAATAAAAATATAAATGATTGCCTACCTTTATGGTGGGCTGCAAAATATTTAACAAAATTTTTTTAAAATATACATTTATACAAATACTCCCATTAATGAATAATAGAACATAAATAAATGAAAGTAATGAAATTGATTTCCTTGCTTTTTTACTGCAAATTTTTTTACTGTTAACTGCAGTTTTACAAAATATTAAAAAAATGAATTATTGTAAATTTGAAGCACATGTCATTGAGTATGTGTATAGACGTCGTCGAATACAAGCTGATTAATGTTATAGTTTAATTTCATTTTCTGTTAGATGTAAATGTTTAAATATGAATAAAATGTTTTAAATATAAGTTTTATGAAATATAATGACTCTTTTGTGCTTTAAATTTTATTTTGTTATGAAATGAAACTGCTAGACAATTATTTTATTTTGATCGACGGTTCCCGTCTAGTAATTTCAAGCTTCCGGGCCTAGTCGTGATATGAGGGGACCCCACCCTTGGTTACCCTAGCATTATAAGTATGTTTTGTTCACGTTGTAGGGCAGTTTTTTTTTGTGTTTCTATTTAGGATAACTATCAACATTCTGGTTTTTCCCTTCTAGGGTTGTATTTAAGGGCGAGTGATGCTCCGACTATTGCTTTTCCGAGGTGCTGACCTTCTTCCAAGGGTTGATTGGTGCTCTGGCTGTAGCTTGTTTCAGAGGGAGTATATATCATCGACCTTTCCTTCCCCACACTCCTCACTTCATNTCCGACTATTGCTTTTCCGAGGTGCTGACCTTCTTCCAAGGGTTGATTGGTGCTCTGGCTGTAGCTTGTTTCTGAGGGAGTATATATCATCGACCTTTCCTTCCCCACACTCCTCACTTCACCGCCACATCATCTTCTCCGACTGCAGCCGCCCAACCAGTTTCCTGTAGCTGTCTTCCTTGTAGTTCTTTGCCTCCCAGCAGCCATCCTTCCTCTCACCTTGCTGCCACCTCTAGAAACGACAAACTTCCCCTTCCAACTTCTGCGGGCACCCCAAACCAGCCGCACTCTTGCTGCTACTGCTGCTCCAGACCAGTTGCATTGTTGCTGCCATGCGCTAGACNCTCTCACCTTGCTGCCACCTCTAGAAACGACAAACTTCCCCTTCCAACTTCTGCGGGCACCCCAAACCAGCCACACTCTTGCTGCTACTGCTGCTCCGGACCAGTTGCATTGTTGCTGCCATTGCGCTAGATAGTCCTCCTGCATTAATACCTGTTGCTCGCTTGCAACCCAGACCATTGGAAACCTCTGCTATGCAGTTTGCTGCTTGCCAATCACTTCACCACCTTCCAAGCCTTTGTCGACTACTGCTCGCACCCCAGATCAAACCCTAGTTTGAGTGTTTGTTGTTATTTTAGATTTTTGGGTTATCATGTTATTGTATTTTTTTCCTTTTATGTATGTTGTTTGTAACCGTCTATTTGCTCTCTGTAATAATATTTGTTTTTTTATTGTGATTTAAGTGACTTCCGGTATCAATAAATTATAGCAAGGGAACTATTTGCAACTATAATTTTCCTACTAATGGGGCGTAGTTTAATTGTTGTGACGAGCGAATTATGTAATAAAAGACTCAAGTCAATTTCCTTCAAGTTAGGCAATCATTTTTCTGTGATATATATTTCGAGAGGACGTGGAGGCTTATAGGAAATTGCTACTTGTCAGCTAATTTTTTTTTGGAAAATAAGATTTTAATTTTAAACTTAATATAATATATATAATGTAATTTTAATTTTGTGAAAATAGTATTTTTTTTTAAATGAAATGCTAACCCTTAATCCTGCCCCAGAGGGGGGTATTTATAGCCGAGGGAAGGAGAGGTGCTTATCGATGAGGCTTACACATTTGGGCGGGAAAATTTATTAGAAAAGGGTTACCGATAAAGCGACCGACTGCGAAAGTCGGTTAAGACCGGCGGGAAAGAGATGACCGGAGAACTAGAAGAAGTTTCGAGATCCGGTCAAGAGAAGAGAGGAGGTAAAGGTTCGGTTAGGGCAAGAAAACACAATTGAAAAAGAAAATGTAAGTTTATATTTTTTCTTTTCCTCTTTTTTTTAATTAAATTTACTGAATAAAAAAATATTATTTAATTCAAAATTTATCAATTTATGCACAACTTAACTCGATTCAAAATCTCATCAAGATATATGTCCTCGGCTGAAATCGATGTCCCGAACCCACTGGCTCAATATGTTTCGTCATCTGAGGTATCCCGAAAAAGTTAATCGAATATTNTTTACATGGAAGCTTCTATCTCAATCCGGTGAGGTCTCCTAGTTCGTGAAGTCCTGTGTAGGATAGAATTGCACATCTTTTTGGAAGGGGGGTTTGCCCCTTAGTCAGACTATGAGGTTGATCGGCGATCAACCTTTGAAAAAAATGTAGTAACCACCCACTGTTATTGAAGAAGGCTCACCTACATGCCAAGACACACGAGAGGGCTCCTTTGATCCAATACAAGATCAGCTGGTACAACATATAATTGCTTCTAATGTCAACAACCTACACATGTCAGACATAATTTAGACCAATCCACTAATCAGGTGAGCCAATCTTCGGATGAGGAATGACAGGTCTATTCCAGGAGAAAGAAGAATAATGGAGGCCGACTCGAGCTTGAGAATTTATTGGATGATACATTGGTTACTACTGATAATAACACTCATCTTACCAATTTATTAGCTGACTTCTTCCCAAGAACTAGAGACAGAGACAATGCCAAATTCATNTTAAATTTAAACTTAATATAATATATATAATGTAATTTTAATTTTGTGAAAATAGTATTTTTTTTTAAATGATGAGACCGGATAGACATTTTATATCTAATAGTTTAAATAGCTGAGCACGATACAATAAATGATATATTATCTTGAAGGATGACGTATCACTTATTGATGCGCTTAAATATCTAAATTTAAAAGTTTATGACTCTATTTTGGTCTGCAAATTTTTATAGCCGACAAATTTCCCTATCTAATACATAGATTATATAGGGTTTAGATTAATCTGAGTTTTTAATCTCCTATAGAGACAAACCTCTATAGTTAATTACATCTTAGGCAACTAAGACCACCTAAGAAAACTCTCAATTAAGATCAGGGTTCCGTCTTCAAGAATTCAACGTTTAAGTTTCCACGATTGTTACAAGAAAAGTCAAGTGGGATAGGTTCAAATAGGAGCAGTTATTTTCAGAATTCGAAGAATTGAAAAATAGGAGATGTCGAAGATATTGAAGAAAATTCAGTTACATCTCAAACTAACCTATGATTTGACTTTACATCTTTGAAAGAGAAATTATGTGATATTTTAGTTCTGCAAGTTATTTAGATATTCGAGGCTTATATCTACATTTCATATGTAAATGACCCGAGGAAATGAGAGGATTTATGTCGTACCAGACAACGACCTCGAAATCCTAAAAAGTTTAGGACTTATATCATATGATATACAGTCATACGAAGTCTTAAAAGATAGTGTGAGGATTTACACTGTGCCAGACAGACAACCTTGACGTCCTATAGGTATGTTATTTAAATCTATCGGAGTTCAGCCGAAGCTTCTTCTGCCGTCTTTGTTGTTGTCTCGGTCGCCTCCTGGAGAAGAATCGTTTATCGACCATGTTGTTATCTCGTTCCGTGAAAAGAGTAAAAGAAAGAAAACCATGCCTCGGACGGCCTATCTTAGGGGATTGTATGAGCATGCTAGAAGGTAGTAATTAAAAACATGAGTACAAACAAATGTATATAATACAACGCAGTAAAGAAAGAACAAGCTATGTGACAAAGTACGGTAAAAAGAAAAATGCAAAGAATGTGTAGAAAGGTGCAGTATAATACAAAAAAGAAAAAGAAAAGAAGCATACAATTAGAAAAAAAAGGAACTATGTAGTAAGAAAAGTAAAAAAAACTGAAAGAACTAAAAGTGTACCTGGTTAATTCTAGCGAAACTGCAAAACAGATTACAATTACATAATATAAAGGGATTAGATAAACATTTGCAGATTATAAAAGAAAAGTTAAATGATAAGCATATGAAAATTTAAAGTGGGATATATGATTTTAATTTGGGGTTAGGCTCATACTAGACTTCCTTTTTTTCTTTGATCCCCCAGGCCACTGATATATTGAAGTCAACCTATCGATATCAGCTAGAAGTCACCAATGAATCACCCATATAGTTAGACAACACTAAACTCTATCATTTAATGAATTGGTGAATCCAAATAATATCTGAACTTATCTGGTTAAAGATATAATGTACCCATGTGTGGTAGTATCTGAACTTATTAGAGTGTGGTGCACCTATATGTGATGTTAGGATAAGTGATGATAGTATTTGAACTTATCAATCAACAATATACGGTGTGGCGATGTCTAATAGGTGTTATTTGTTGTGTAATATTTAAACTTATCAATTAAAGGTGTGTAGTGTATCTATGTGTGGTGTATGAGATGTATTATTTGGTACGTGTGGTGTTTAAAATTTATCAATCAAGAATTTGATGTATTTATATGAGGTGTGTGAAGTGTAATATGTGATATGTGGAGTGTATATTTGTATCTGTTCCTTTTTAGTAAGTGTAGTATCTGCGTAAGATCTGTAGTATCTGTTCTTTTCACAAGTGTAGTATCTGTAATGTCTGTTTTTTTCACGAGTGTAGTATCTGTGTGGTATCTGCAGTATCTGTTCTTTTGTAATTACCAGTTCTCAAACCTTTCGAGGAAGGGTTAGGGTTACCGATGACTTACGGAAATGAAAGGGCATCTTACTAATTGAATATCGACTCTATATTTTCAGCTATAAGAAAAGCTGATCAGTGGTTCTTTGCATCATTGCCTGTTACCCCACATTTCAAACTTATAGGCCACTTTGATGTTTCATATGCTTATCTAATAGTCTTTGAATGTTTTGTATAATGAAATTGAAAGGGACGTAACATTAATCCTTTATTTTCAGATTTAATCTCAAGCCATGATTATATGCATATAACTGTTTCCATGCCACACTTCAACACCTTTAACTTCCTTAAATGTCAATCTAAATATGTCCTGCAATATAAAAAGAAAATCCCGAGAAGACCAAGTTCACAAAAAAGTATTGTCTAACTTCTGCCTTATCCAAATTAAAATGCAGCTTTTCAGCCTTTTTTAATGTAGTATAAAGCTTAACCGTTAACCATAAAAAAAATTCTCTTTCTTTTTATAAATGAAAGCATACCCATTAGCTGATTAAAATAGTCTAGAGACATTTTTTTTTCATCATAACTTCCCAATTCCAGGTGCACTAAATGTCTTCAGGGTAATTCCAAGTGGCGCAAATCAGAAAATTCACATTGCCGGTCAAGAAATCATCAAAGCAAGATCCTTCCAGCCACGTTTTTCCGGTTTATGAACCACAAATGATAAGGACTACTAAGTAGTTTTAGAATTTGAGTAAGATTTACAGAAAGATTCAAATATCAGAGATGTTTCAAAAATTTTTCTAATAGTCTCATACATCTTTTTTTTTTTATATAGAGAGTGCATAAAGAACAAATGAATGCTTTTTGATGCCTTTAAAACTTCAGCAAGCATGTAAAGAGTCGAGTGGTATGCATGTAAAGAATTAGGTGGTATGTATGTAAATACTCAAAGATGGTGTAACAAGTGTATGATCATAATTTCATCCATGTGATCTACTCAAAATCTGAGATACAATGCTCATTAAAATTATTCCAAATGGTTTCAGTGAATGGTGTTAAATTCGACAAGTGAATGAATTTCAGCCAATAACATGGAATTCAACAAATAAACTGAATTCAGTGAGTGATAATGTCATTCTGTTAGTGAACCACATGCAGCGACCAACCATGATATTCAACTAGTGACCCAACCTCAATAATTGATATTGGATTTAACAAATAAAAGTACATTTCTGCCTTCAAACAAATTTCACAGTCATCTAGGTTTAAGAATAATAAGGAATGCATAAAGAGATTGCCATTTTGAGGTGTTAAATATGTGAACATAAAAAAGCTACATCAATTATTCACCCAAAATTCGCATATATAAACATGTGTAAAAAAAAACTAATAAGGGACTACAAACCCATCAAATAACCAAGAAATTTGTTCGCATTTATTGAACATCAAAGCAAGGGCCAAGGGAAGGAAATCACTTACTGATTTGTGAAAGAAAATGAATCTAACTAATTCGATAAGAGAATCAAAACACCAATACATGTACAACTCTTATTTATCCAAGTAAAGGTGTAAAAGAATTTCAACATGAAAACGAGCCTCACATTAGATGGCCAAAGGAGAGAGGAAAGGAAGAAGAACTCACTTCTAGCAGCAATAACAAACGAAAACTTCCAAATCGCAAAATGAATTGCCAGCAGAATTTCTTTTACTAAGAAAATTCATGCCTAACCTCATTATATTACAGCGATAATGAATTTCAACAGTAAAAGGGAATCAAAGATACTCCATAAGTCCAAGATGGTAAAGCTAAACCCACATAGCCGAACAAATACCTTCAACAATTCAAGATCCGAAACTTAAAATATTCCAATCCAGGCATTAGTACGCATGAAGAAGTTCTCAAGGAACAAAAGAAATGAAGATCGCTTCAATCAAATCTTCATGACTATATATATAACGATGAAGAAATCCTTATTTAATTATCTGTAAAATAATGAGAAAATCCTTACCTCTAAATGTCTCCAGAAGGTTTAAGAGAACTTAGAAGCAATAAGCAGAAACAATCTCTAGATCCCACGAATGAAAGAAATTAATCCAGAAAGAAATTGCCAGCCAACCGAACTTCTTCCTTAGCATACAAATAAAAAAAAATTCAACCCCAAAAACTCTCCCCGAATAACTTTCAGAGATCGCAAAGAAAACCTCAAGCGAAAAAATCTTCAAATCATCCAGTCGAAAAAATGCTAACCCTTAATCCTGCCCCAGAGAGGGGTATTTTAGCCGAGGGAAGGAGAGGTGCTTATCGATGAGGCTTACATATTTGGGCGGGAAAATTTATTAGAAAAGGGTTACCGATAAAGCGACCGACTGCGAAAGTTGGTTAAGACCGGCGGGAAAGAGATGACCGGAGAACTGGAAGAAGTTTCGAGATTCGGTCAAGAGAAGAGATGAGGAAAAGGTTCGGTTAGGGCAAAAAAACACAATTGAAAAAGAAAACGTGAGTTTATATTTTTTCTTTTCCTCTTTTTTTTAATTAAATTTATTGAATAAAAAAATATTATTTAATTCAAAATTTATCAATTTATGCACAACTTAACTCGATTCAAAATATCATCAAGATATATGTCCTCGGCTAAAATCGATGTCCCGGATCCACTGGCTCAATATATTTCGTCATCTGAGGTATCTCGAAAAAGTTAATTGAATATCGTACCAATTTAACTTTAATTCGCGCGTGCTGTGGCAAAAGAAGTTAATTTGGTCCAATCGGAGCCGTTTAATAAACGAATTAATGACCGGTCCTTGCCTAAACGACAACTATAGTCAAACATATTGCTCTCGGTNGTACCAATTTAACTTTAATTCGCGCGTGCTGTGGCAAAAGAAGTTAATTTGGTCCAATCGGAGCCGTTTAATGAACGAATTAATGACCGGTCCTCGCCTAAACGACAACTATAGTCAAACATATTGCTCTCGGCAGAAAGTCAAACGTCGAATGCTGTGGGGTCCATCTATGTCTTTTAAATTCCTATGGGAACTCAACAAAAGTTTCAATATGTCAGCTTTAATCGACTTAACTGGACGTCAAGAATTAAAAACTGTCCACATGAAACTTCGAGGAGCGAAGAAATGACTCGAATTTCTAAATAATATATGTCTCGGTCTAGTCCTCTAAGAGAGTCAAATAAGAAACCCTAAAGCTAGATTTTAGGCTCTGGGAAGAGGGAAAGAAAAAAAGACTTCAAAATTGAGGTCAACAGTACTAAACNAAGAATTAAAAACTGTCCACATGAAACTTCGAGGAGCGAAGAAATGACTCGAATTTCTAAATAATATATGTCCCGGTCTAGTCCTCTAAGAGAGTCAAATAGGAAACCCTAAAGCTAGATTTTAGGCTCTAGGAAGAGGGAAAGAAAAAAAGATTTCAAAATTGAGGTCAACAGTACTAAACATNAGGATTTAGGATCTAGCCTTAGGGGTCTCCCGGCGACTATCTTAGAGCCTTAGAAATGTGACCCGCCTCGTTCTAGGAGTTCGACCTACTTCTGTCCCATTCTGGAGTTTCGCGTGTGTGGTATCGACTTCTAACACTTAGAAGAGTGGAACTAATATGAGGAAACTCAAAAGGGATTCTTGTAGGACTTTTATGAGCCTTAGGGCGGCCTTCTGCACAATTCACTCCCACGCGCACAAACTTCGCAATTCGGAGAGTCGACACGTCCGATCGCCGCGTTTCGCTTCGCTCGCACTGTTATTTGTCAAGGGCTCGAATAAACCTTTTGAAACGATCGATCGCGGGTCAAAATTTTGTGAAATTTGAATTTCGATGCGTTTTTGACCCGATTGTCGACGACGCCGTCCGAGCGACCCC
>JXCR01135638.1:74144-104582 GCA_002079205.1 Phalaenopsis hybrid cultivar | reverse complement strand
TATATATATATATATATATATATATATATATATATATATATATATATATATATTGGGGAAAGTGCAACTCGTTGCTCCCTATGTGTTAATATAAATTTAATATACAAAATGAGGGAGAGAAATAGGATCCCCATCTAAAAATAAAAAGAGTTTCCTAGGGGTTCCTCTATCCACATTACAACTCCACACCAAAAAAATAAAAAGGAAAATGTGTGCCAAAAAATACATGAGATCCAGTGTACCAAAATAAGCTTATACCCAACAATAAGAAGTACACAAAAAAAAACTAACAAAAGACACCAAAAAACCAAGAAAAGAGCACCAGTGCTACGAAGAATTTGTGGAGACGGCATCGACATCACATGCATCTCAGTCCAAAAGAGAATTCTGCAAAACAGAAGACAAAGGAAGAAAATAGGAACCGAGATAGTAGACAGTGAGCCGATGAAAGCCAAGAGCAGCCAATACACCTTATGGTCCTGAAAGAAGTGTGGGAGTGCCACTGCAGACAGATGAGCATAAAAAGAGAAAAAAAAAAAGAGATTCCACAAGGGAATATGTACGCAAGGGAGACCCTCAACCAACATCCTCAGGTGCAAGAGCTAGCACCCAAACAAGGCTCCACAAAACCAAAAGCAGGTATTACTATAAGTAGCAGGCGAGGGGCAACCACATTCCCTCAGACAACAGAAATCCAAGCCAGCCCGAAACAAAAGTAGACAAATGAAAACATTCGAAATGATTTGCAAAGCCGAGGCCAAACCATACCACCAAATTAATAATAACATGTAGAAGGAAACATCTCGACGAACATAAGAAGCATCTATCATGTCTCCAACCAACAACGTGTGTAGGGGGCGGGGGAACATATCCCACCTAACTGTTATTAGTAGCGCTACCGAAGATAGCAAGCCAATTTGCGAGTTAATTCCCCTCACGATAAATGAAACTCCAAATAACAGCCATATGAGATGTTAAGAGTTTAATCCTCTTAATATATTAGAGAATATCCCAAGGGGCCTCGACACCATTAGCAAAGATGTCAACCAATTTGCGATTATCACTTTCAAAGATAAAATGCCAGCTGAGAGAGTGAGCTATCATGACGACCGTCAAGATGGCCCGAGCCTCTGCCTTAATAGGAGTATCAGCGTAAGTGGGTGAGGNGAAGATAGCAAGCCAATTTGCGAGTTAATTCCCCTCACGATAAATGAAACTCCAAATAACAGCCATATGAGACATTAAGAGTTTAATCCTCTTAATATATTCGAGAATATCCCAAGGGGCCTCGACACCATTAGCAAAGATGTCAACCAAGTTGCGATTATCACTTTCAAAGATAAAATGTCAGCTGAGAGAGTGAGCTATCATGACGGCCGTCAAGATGGCCCAAGCCCCTGCCTCAATAGGAGTACCAGCGTAAGTGGGTGAGGAAAAAAAAAGTATACAGTTCCCTGCACAATTCCTAGCAATGTCCACAACCAGCACTGCTGGATTTTCAACTCCCATAAGTGTTAAACTTTACCCACCCTCTGGGAGGTGGCCGCCATCTCACCAAAATCGCCATCTCACCAAAACCGGGAGATGAGGAAACCTCCTCTCAACCATTACCGTAGGCCCAAAAAAAACAAAATAATTAATGTCCGAAAAGAAGGTTTGTTTAGCATTACCCGTTGTCCAAAGCTTATTAATATAGACAATAACATTTGTAAAGACCATCGTAATCTGAATGGCTTTACCCTCATGTTTAATATCATTACGAGCTATTCAAATAAACCAACATGTAATGTAAGAGCAATCTTGCAGAAAGTGTTTCTACTTTCGATTCGGATTGCAAATCAGAGTGGTAAGCAAATGATTCCGATTCAGATTCAAAATAGTGCGAAACCACAAGGAATGACCAGTGGCTATTATATGAGCCTCTGACCATCNAAAATCGCCATCTCACCAAAACCGGGAGATGAGGAAACCTCCTCTCAACCATTACCGTAGGCCCAAAAAAAATAAAATAATTAATGTCCGAAAAGAAGGTTTGTTTAGCATTACCCGTCGTCCAAAGCTTATTAATATAGATAATAACATTTGTAAAGACCATCGTAATCTGAATGGCTTTACCCTCATGTTTAATATCATTACGAGCTATTCAAATAAACCAACATGTTATGTAAGGGCAATCTTGCAAAAAGTGTTTCTACTTTCGATTCGGATTGCAAATCATAGTGGTAAGCAAAAGATTCCGATTCGGATTCAAAATAGTGCGAAACCACAAGGAATGACCAGTGGCTATTATATGAGCCTCTGACCATTCTAATGTGCATAACAATTCGAGTACCACCTCTTTAAGGCCAATTGTGGCAGAAGAGATTCTAACTCCCGACCTGAGGGGTCTTATACTGTGAATGCCAACTAACATGTATATACATATATACATACTTACATACNATATATATATATATATATATATATATATATATATATATATATATATATATATATATATATATTAGCTAATTGTAACTGCTTTTGAGAGTTTGTTTCATTTTGCCTATACATAGGTTGGACATTTTGCAGATCTCTAATCATTTGGTTTGCGTTGACTTTGTATGATTGAACATTGATTCCTAATGTCCTGATTATGGGCCCGTTTGGGGCAGCTTATTGAGGTGCGGCGCGGCGTTTTGAAAGCGCCGCCACACTGTTTGAATATTGCGTTTGTNTAGCTAATTGTAACTGCTTTTGAGAGTTTGTTTCATTTTGCCTATACATAGGTTGGACATTTTGCAGATCTCCAATCATTTGGTTTGCGTTGACTTTGTATGATTGAACATTGATTATGTCCTGACTATGGGCCCGTTTAGGGCAGCTTATTGAGGTGCGGCGCGACGTTTTGAAAACGCCGCCACACTGTTTGAATATTGCGTTTGCTTGCGTTTTGGAGCCGCTCCCAAACACCGTTCGCTATTTTGTTAATTGGGGGGACACGGGATTGACCCCGCGTCTCGTGTCTCCTTCTCGCGTTCCGGTAATATTCCTCCTGTGCCCTCTGCTCTCCCTCGCCCTTCTCTCTTCAGTTTGCGATTCTTCTCGCCTTCTTCCTCCTCTTCATGACCATCATACCTAACGTGCAATCTCTGCTTCTTTTATCGTCACTCATCCGCAAGTGGAAGATGCGGAGACATGGGGGACTTTTTTAATGAAGATCTATTCCTCTCGCAGGAATTAGCGCTGTCGCCGACACTCCTTGGTGATGGCGGGAAGCTGAACCACCGGTACTTAAAGAAGCTCTATGACAATTTACATGGAAGCTTCTATCTCAATCCGGTGAGGTCTCCTAGTTTGTGAAGTATTGCTTTTGAGTGTTTTTCCATTGGGGGATCNACCGGTACTTAAAGAAGCTCTATGACAATTTACATGGAAGCTTCTATCTCAATCCGGTGAGGTCTCCTAGTTCGTGAAGTATTGCTTTTGAGTGTTTTTCTATTGGGGGATTTGTTTGGCTTGATTGATATTAATCTCTTGGTCGTGGAATTGGAAACTTAATTTTTCTTTTCTAGGTTGAGTTTGTTATTGTGAGTATCTAATCGAAGAAATATAAGTTATTTTTTCCTATTTGATTTTGTCTTCATTTCTTTTTTTGCCTTCATTTTGGGTTTCTCAAGGACTATAAGAATCGAGCATATTTCTTATTTTCTTGCATAGTTATGTAGAGTTTTCATTTGAAGTCCCTTCTTACGTNTTCTAGGTTGAGTTTGTTATTGTGAGTATCTAATCGAAGAAATATAAGTTATTTTTCCCTATTTGATTTTGTCTTCATTTCTTTTTTTGCCTTGATTTTGGGTTTCTCAAGGACTATAAGAATCAAGCATATTTCTTATTTTCTTGCATAGTTATGTAGGGTTTTCATTTGAAGTCCCTTCTTACGGNATATATATATATATATATATATATAAGCTAATTGTAACTGCTTTTGAGAGTTTGTTTCATTTTGCCTATACATAGGTTGGACATTTTACAGATCTCCAATCATTTGGTTTGCGTTGACTTTGTATGATTGAACATTGATTCCTAATGTCCTGACTATTGGCCCGTTTGGGGCAGCTTATTGAGGTGCGGAGCGGCGTTTTCAAACTGTTTGAATATTGCGTTTGTCCTGCGTTTTGGAGCCGCTCCCAAACACCGTTCGCTATTTTGTTAATTGGGGGGACGTGGGATCAACCCTGCATCTCCTTCTCACGTTCCGGTAATGTTCCTCCTGTGCCCTCTGCTCTCCCTCGCCCTTCTCTCTTCAGTTTGTGGTTCTTCTCACCTTCTTCCTCCTCTTCATGACCACCATACCTAACATGCAATCTTTGCTTCTCTTAGCGTCGCTCATTCGCAAGAGGAAGATGCGGAGACACGGGGGACTGTTTTAATGAAGACCTATTCCTCTCGCAGGAATTAGCGCCGTCGCCGGCACTCATTCGTGATGGCGGGAAGCTGGACCACTGGTACTTAAAGCAGCTCTATGACATTGTACATGGAAGCGTCTAGCTCGATCCGGTGAGCTCTCCTATTTCGTGAAGTATTGCTTTTGAGTGTTTTTCTATTGGGGGATCTGTTTGGCTTAATTGATATTAATCTCTTGGTCGTGGAATTGGAAACTTAATTTTTCTTTTCTAGGTTGAGTTTGTTATTGTGAGTATCTAATCGAAGAAATATAAGTTATTTTTCCCTATTTGATTTTGTTTTCATTTCTTTTTTTGCCTTGATTTTGGGTTTATCAAGGACTATAAGAATCGAGCATATTTCTTATTTTCTTGCATAACTATGTAAAGTTTTCATTTGAAATCCCTTCTTACGGTCCATTGTGTTTAACTAAACAAGACAAAGAAAGAAAATACTACTGTTGACTGTCTTGCCGCAGTCCTCAAGTTCAATTAGTAGCTGTGTATTCTAACTCAAATTCTTTGTTTTTTTGCATCTTCAACTTCATTAATACCTAGTTTTCTGTGCTAGGTAAATTTTTTTTAGATGAATCGATTTGTTTAGCAGTTGGAATATGTTATTGGAAATTTTCAAACCTTGGGCTAGCAAAGTCTCACTTTTTTTGACGTGGCTTAGTTGATTGGCAATTTTGAATGCCAATTCACTTTATCCTTATTACCACCAACTCTTAGGTCAAACTCACACCTATAAACTACTCTTTTGGGTTCTTCTAATTTCATTTCATATGCATAGATACAATCTTCTTGGCTACATTGATAGTTCGTATCCTTTCCTACCACAAAATCTACCTAACATTGATAATGTTCCAAACATATATATCTGTTTTTGGTTTGCTAGGACCAACTTATCCTAGGCTCCACAATGAGTGCACTCTACCCAAACTTTATACTTTTGATTGCATCTTATATATCACTTGTAGCATGAAATACTTTGATCAACATCAATCTCCAACCATCTCGAGGATGCATTACCCAATTTAAAGGTCTCAATCAACAAGGCCATTCAACACATTGATGTCTGAACTTCATTCAACAAAACATTACTTTTCACATCACCAAAATTGCTCTCCTCATGTCTCATGTTCCATGTTTCTCTTATAAACCTATCTCCTTGCACCAATCCATTGCCCACCACTACTTCCTATTGGGTTTTTGATATAAGTGCTTCGTACCATTTATATTTGGCTTACAAAGTCTCTCCCTTAAATTTGAATACCCCACCATTGAAAGTATTCATATTGCTAATGACACCAAAGTTCCCATCACTCAAATTGGTTCAACAACTCTCTCTCTAAAAATCATTCTTCTTCAAAAAAGATTTATGCATACTCTATAAAAATATCTTATATTGATTTGCCACTTCTGTTTTATTTATGTTGGTGCTCATGCAGTTCTGTTGCAAACAACATCACTATACAGAGGCAGGATGATCATTTATTCAGCAACGACTGCCACTAAGTTGTTCCGAATAAGCTCCCCCAAACAACAAGCCTGCTTATCCTGATAATCTGCTATCAGATTGTTAGGATAATCTGCTTATATATAATCTGCAGCTGCCCCAAGCAGACTCTATATGTTGCAATGGAGATTGGATGGTGGTAGAAATTTGAGACGGAAAGTAGAAGGGCTGTGGTAGAAACCATATAATAGATTTGGATTTTTTGAAGTAAAATTTTAAATTGGGATGACTGCGACGACTGGGAGGTTATAGTTTTTACTGCTTGGTTGTATAAATGATAAAAAAAAAATGATGGATTTGGTTTCTGAAATTGACCGGAAAGGCACTAGAAATGATAATGGCTGTAGTTAGTGGGAAAGCTTGCAACAGTAAAGGCTGCAGTAGAGACACTAGTATGCATGCCCTTGGGCTCTGATAACTTGCCGAGAAGAAGTGGGCTTGAATAGATTTATCTCATTGGTTCAATTCACTTGGTACACGGCAATGTATAGATTAATCTAAGAAGAAAATAATAGAAGGAGTCTATTTTACAGCAAGAAAAATATCTACAGACATACACTCTTGATACATGTACCGAATATATTAAATAAATATAATAACTTTCACACTTTGAATATATAACAATCTGATTTAAATTAATAGCTTCATGTTATGTCTTTTCCATTCTATGTTGTCCTGGATTTCATTTTATAGCATAAGGTCCTCTCCTTCTACAGCAATCATTCTTTTCCTTCTAAATCATCTTGTCTGGGATATTCCTTTAGGGCATCCGTGGGCTCTAGCAGTTGGCATTGCTAGTCATGCGAGCAGAAGGTTCTTGTCCTATTTTAATTCTCTGTGAAGTTATTTTACTCTTAAGATGCTATGATCTTATTCGTGACGGGAATGTTTTAGTTTGATCCTGATCTATCATATGCACTTATTATTCACATTTCAGCATTCTGTTCCAGCCAAAATATTACCTTCGTTCTGAATTCTTTTACCTGGTTGAATTTTACTTAGAAATAGAGATAGATTTTAAATTCCACAAACATCTCGAATATAAAGATTTTGCTTTCTAACTGCAAATTGAGCAAACAAAAATCTTTGTTCTCTAAAATAAGTTTCTATTTAAAAGCAACCAAATGTGCCCTTGATGTAAACTTTCTGCATGAATGTTCATTTTAATTTTAACTTGTTTGTTGCATTAGGTTAAATAGTTTTCTATTCTCTTTGAATTTGGTATTTCTGCTGGACATGTAGATTTTGATTCTGTTACATTTTTGTTCGTGGATTTTACTTATCATAGCTTATTTCTTCTAGGGTACCTGTTTGTGTACTACCAAAATTTCCTGAAGAGCCATCAAACAACTTAATTGACTGGTTTTGTGAATCTAGCAAAGTATTTAGTTCCCTGCAGGAGGTGATGCTGTCTTATCACAGAAAAAGGACACAGAGGTTGCATGATATGCGAGAAAAGGCTGTGGATATTTTTTGGTGGCCATTTACCCAGCACAAATTTGTTTCAATGGATAGTGTTACGGTGATTGATTCACGTTGTGGTGAGAATTTTGCTATACACAAGGTTGGTTATGCATATTAGCTTCTTTTTAGTAACTCAATCAGTATATGGTAGCTGTTGTTGATTTTTATATTAATGGTTAGAGGCCGAAAAAGGCATAAGCCATTAGCTGTTTCTTAAGTCTATTTTTGGTGATCTTATTGTTCAGCTGTGCAGATTGACATGAAATGTAGCCATATTTCTGAACTTGTTTGTCTTCAATAAAAATGTTGGTTTTATCTCAAGCTTGCCTTATCCGTTCTGGTTAGATGCGGTCCAACAAGGAAATGCTTGTTTCTCAGTTTGATGCATGCGCTAGTTGGTGGACTCAAGGACCTGATGCTGTTTTGCAGGTAAACGATTAGAGAATGCTTTTTTGATTATTGTCTCAGCTAGCCTTCTGCTCTGTAGTTTTCTTCATTAAACGAACCTTTGTGATCTGGAATGGAGCTCTTTAAGGCATTTCTGATTTAAATTTCTAGGAATCAAGATTAGTTTAAAATCATAGTAACTACAATTTTCAAAGTTGCTCCTGCTCTAGGATGTCAAGTGACAGTTGATCCAATGCCTCGAATACAGTCGCGGCTAGGGTTAGCCGTGAAGACAACCATAGAATCACTGAATACAGAGACCTTCAAAACTACCATATGTCTTACTTACCTGTGCTCGCCTCTTGCTGTAACCTAGTCTTCCGTGTTTGAGCTGCTCGATCCAACGTTTATTCACCACAATTGTCTCACACGATTGCATCTCACTGCTCGAGTCTCCCTTTGTCGCGTATTTTTCTGTTCCCTTTTGACTCCAGTCCTAAGCCCTCTGTTTTTATCCTGTTTTTTATGGATCCAAAGTGGAAGCTTCATTGTTCGCAGAGAAACCCAGAATCTCACAATTTGCTCTCCCTCACTGTGCACAAATCAAGCTTTCCTGCTCTATCTTTCACATTGCCCTAGACCAAAATGGCTCGCTTTTGTTTTGCACGACAGAAGTCCTCANGATTGCATCTCAGTGCTCTAGCCTCCCTTTGTCGCGTATTTTGCTGTTCCCTTTCGACTCCAGTCCTAAGCCTTCTGTTTTTATCCTGTTTTTTATGGATCCAAAGTGGAAGCTTCATTGTTCGCAGAGAAACCCAGAATGTCACAATTTCCTCTAGTTCACTGTGCACAAATCAAGCTTTCCTGCTCTATCTTTCACATTGTCCTAGACCAAAATGGCTGGCTTTTGTTTTGCACGACAGAAGTCCTCCAGGTCGAATTCTCCGAACCAACCCATCTTTGTTCCTTTGTTAACAAACCCCAAACATAGCCATGCACTGAGACGAGCCTCTCTTATCTCTCAAATACTTTTAAACCTAAGAAAACAATTCAGAAAATCAGAAAAAATGCTTTTATTTTGCTGATTCTGTTGTTTCGCCATTGTGGACATCGCCTCGCTCGAAAAGGTATAAAAGGCAAAGTGACTTTTTTTTAAATACCCGTTCTAGCAAATTTGAATATCTTTCATGGTGATTAAGTACCATCCAGGAAAATTTATGCACCGTTCGGGAAATTTTTATAAAAGGTAGGGGAAATTTGTCTAGGAAATGAAGTACCATTCAGGGAAATTTGATTTGTTTTGCTATTTTTTATAAAATGTAGGAAAATTAAGTACTTGTTCTAGAAAACTCAAGTACTTTTCCAGAAAATTAAGTAATGTTCAGAGAAAGTCAAGTACCAAGGAAATGCATGTTTGTGTTTTGGCTTTTTATAGGTTAATATTAGGCTCGAAGGGCCATTTAATACTACTGGGCTAAAAAAATATTGTCTTCCTATCACAATATCTCATGACATTGAGCATTGTCTTCTAAACCAGTTGGGAAGATTGACACTTTTCCCAATGCCCTCTAAGCGACACCGGGTGGTTGACTCTTTGAATTTGGACTGTTGGAATTGCAAAAATAAATTAACTTCGACTTCTGGACTTACAAAACTAAATTAATTTAGACTTTTAAACTTAAAGAATAAGACTTGGGCATGTTGTATAACAATGATATTAATTTATTAGAATTAAATGAAAATATGACACTCGATAGGACACGATGGAGTAATGGATTCATGTAGCTGACCCCACTTAGTGTGATAAAGACTTGTTCNTCCTGTTTTTTATGGATCCAAAGTGGAAGCTTCATTGTTCGCAGAGAAACCCAGAATGTCACAATTTCCTCTCCTTCACTGTGCACAAATCAAGCTTTCCTGCTCTATCTTACACATTGCCCTAGACCAAAATGGCTGGCTTTTGTTTTGCACGACAGAAGTCCTCCAGGTCGAATTCTCCGAACCAACCCATCTTTGTTCCTTTGTTAACAAACCCCAAACATAGCCATGTACTAAGACAAGCCTCTCTTATCTCTCAAATACTTTTAAACCTAAGAAAACAATTCAGAAAATCAGAAAAAATGCTTTTATTTTGCTGATTCCGTCGTTTTGCCATTGTCGACATCGCCTCGCTCGAAAAGGTATAAAAGGTAAAGTGACTTTTTTCTTAAATACCCGTTCTAGCAAATTTGAATATCTTTCATGGTGATTAAGTACCGTACAGGAAAATTTATGCAATCGTTCGGGAAATTTTTATAAAAAGTAGGGGAAATTTGTCTAGGAGTTTTTGTTTTGCTATTTTTTATAAAATGCAGGAAAATTAAGTACTTGTTCTAGAAAACTCAAATACTTTTCCAGAAAATTAAGTAATGTTCAGAGAAAGTCAAGTACCAAGGAAATGCATGTTTGTGTTTTGGCTTTTTATAGGTTAATATTAGGCTCGAAGGGTCATTTAATACTACTGGGTTAAAAAAATATTGTCTTCCTGTCACAATATCTCATGACATTGAGCATTGTCTTCTAAACCAGTTGGGAAGATTGACACTTTCCCCAATGCCCCCTAAGAGACACCCGGTGATTGACTCTTTGAATTTGGACTATTGGAAATGCAAAAATAAATTAACTTTGACTTCTGGACTTACAAAACTAAATTAATTTAGACTTTTAAACTTAAAAAATAAGACTTGGGCATGTTGTATAACAATGATATTAATTTATTAGAATTAAATAAAAAAATGACACTCGATAGGACACGATGGAATAATGGATTCATGTTGCCGACCCCACTTAGTTTGATAAAGACTTGTTTTCATTCAAATAGTTCAAATTTAGGCTTTTGAATTTACAAAATAATTGAAAATTGAAAATTTTGGACTCATAAAATAATTTAAATAAAGAATTTGTAAATTTCTTTAAAATATGAACTTTTTGAAGAACTTAAAAATTGAATTATTTTAACAATATAATATGTACTACTTCGATTTTAAAGNGTGAAAATTTTGGACTCATAAAATAATTTAAATAAAGAATTTGTAAATTTCTTTAAAATATGAACTTTTTGAGAGAACTTAAAAATTGAATTATTTTAATTATATAATATGTACTACTTGGATTTTAAAAAAATGACAAAAAATATGTGTCTGTTAGAAAATACAAATAATCATTTAAATTATATTTCGTAGATACTTCAAATGAACAAAGTCGGATGCACATACACATATAAAAGCTCATAAATAATTTTGATAACCTGCCAATTAATTTGATTGAATTACTCTTCGACTTCAAATTCGATCATATTTAAAAATGATCATATAAAATTGTCCTAGTGTAAATCTATCTAAATCATAAATTAAGGCTAATTAAACACATAAATACCAAATAATAACTATGTCTTTTCGCCACAAATTTGTAAGTCTAAATCATAAGCCGGCAAGGGGACCCCTTTAAAGCCCAAAATATAAAGTTGCATGTGATCTAATAATACAGTATCCAAGTGAATTTCTATTTTTTCAGATGATTTCAAATTTCACAAAATTCAAGGTTTTATTTCTAGTGGTGTGGCCCAACCCAAAGCTTACCCAACCTGATAGGTCTGACTCGAACTCGATTCGAATATTATACCTGTAAAAAATCCCAACACAAACCCGACCCGCCTTCAATCGGCCAACCCGAACCACATTCATATAGCCTGTTTAACAAAAGGAATAATAACAATTCGTGTTAAATTCAGATCGATTTTGAGTTAATTTTGAGTGAATTTCAAGTTAAATCCGAGTGGCGGGTCAAATTCAAGTTAATTTAGGGTTGATGGGTCAACCCAAACTTCACTTGAAAAATTAAATAGGTTAGGATATTTAACTCGAACCTAACCCAAAAATTATTCGTGTTAAGCCGAATCTAAATTTTTTTAGTTAGCTTTGGGTCAAGTTGGCATGCCGGGTCAATTTTTTACACCCTTATATTTTTCAACTCAAATGATGTCTCAAAATTTTTGCAAATAGATTAAGACGTGTATTCAATGTTTCAAAGGATTTAAAGTTATTTTATTGTTGATTTTCATAATTTAGTGAAAATTATTTTATGGATATGAAAAGGGGTATAAATACCCTCACATGAATTCTAGAATAGGAAAGACAAAAAAAAAATGAAATAACATGAAAGGAAAGATATAACATCTATATCTCTAATTAATCAATTCCTATAGTTACTTGGAGATAAGAGAAATAACATAAAATAGAAAAACATAAAATAAGAAAAGAAATAAATCCAATTCTCATAACAAACATAAAACAGGAAAGCATAAAATAGGAAAGAAAATTAATTCAAACCAAGAAAATAAATCTAAAATAGGAAAGATAATAAATTCAATCCAAAGAAATAAATTTAATCCTAATGACTATAAATTATTTTGTAATATAACTTTTAACACTCCCCCTCAAATTAAAATATAGTTGACAACCAATGAGGGAGTGAAATTCTTTGTGAGGTAGAACTTGAAGTTTCATCCCGTAGTTGGTAATCAATTCTAAGAGCATTTAGGGATTGAGTGTAGTTTTTGCAGTGTTTATAGGTTGGTGAAAAACTTCCACAGGTAATGCTGCTGAGAAGTTTGTAGAGAAGTAAACAACGTATAGGAAAAACAGACTTCTAGTTGATTGTGGTTGTCTTTGACTGCATTTTCTGCAGTGTCTGTAGATAAGTTAAAGACTTCTATAGGTAATGTTGCAGGGAAGTTTGCAGGAAAGTAGACAATCAATAGGAAAAGCTGGAGGTTATGATCTATAAAAAAAAAAAAAAAGAAAAAACTTTGAAGGGTCTACTCCAGGAATGATTTCAGAGGAAATTCTGATGCATGTTGTTATAGGAAAAAGCTCCGGAGGAGGGCTTGCTGCAGGAGAAAGCTTCGGAGGAGAGCCTGCTGCTGGAAAAAGTTCCAAAGAAAAGGATGCTGCAGGGAAAAGTTCCAAAGGAGGGCCTGCTGCAGGGAAAAGCTCTGGAGGAGGGTCTGCTGTAGGAAAAAGCTCTGGAGGAGGGCGCGCTGTATGAAAGATTTCAGAGAAGGTCCTGATGCAGAAAAAATCTCTGGAGAAAGGGTGTGCTGCAGTTAAGGCTTCGAAGAAGGGCATGGTGCAAGGAAGAATCTTCAGAGCTTTGTTAATCACAATAACAGTTATAGTGTTCGAAGAGATCACATCTTCAGTCAGGCCTTCTGTAGCTTCGTTAGGATACCACACTACCAACACAGGAATCGCTGACGCTACCAAGTTTCCCTTTGCCTCTCCTTTCAGACGCTCCAAATCTTCTGCTGCCCATAATAACAGCACTAAGCCCAAGCTTCTCTACCTCGAGGCAGGGCCTCTCATTCATGTCATGATCCTCTACAACCTAGAAGCAGTTGGGCGAGATGCTGTGCTTTGGTGATGGTGAAGGCGTTAAAATCTTCCTTAAATTCTTGTTGCTGCTGCTTAGAGTCAACCTCTTCAGTAGTAGCTGCGATCTCCGACATGGAGAGGTCTATCGATCTGCAATCAGCACCATAGATAACAGAAGTGGAGCGATCATGAGGAGGATGATGATATCACCAGGTCGAAGGTAGTACCGATCAACCCAATTCACACCGTATGCACTTTCTTCGCTCAAATCTATAGTGATCGCAATCCAAAGATGAGAGCTAGCAGTGGGGATTGCTGCTTCCGTGTACGAAAAGAGTCGCGGTGATGACAGTTGAGTCATCTATACTTGGGCGGCTGAAGCAAAGGCTGTTGGGAAGCGACAATAACTGCAGAAATCAGCTGGGAAACTGCAAGGAATCCTATAGTTTGCAGGTAGGTTCAACAGCAGAAGCCGGCAGGAAAACTGCAGCGGCGGGAGTTTCTAGCCAGTAACGGGAGAGCCATCAGTTAATCCATCGGCTAAAACTTGCATGGACAGGAGTTTCTAGCGGGAAGAAGTAGTCGGCAGCTCGAAAAGTCAGCAATAGGCAGCTTGTAGGAGGTTCCGATAGATAGTTCCCGCAGGAAAGAGTTCTAGCTGCTAGGGTTCGTAAGAGGGAATTTTGGCTGCGGGAAAGGCTGCAGGAGGAAATGTCAACGACAAGGCATGCAAAGAGAGGAAAGTTCCAGTGGAAAAACTAAAAATAGGAGGCGGAGGAAGGGCCTACAACACGACAAAGATCTTCGACTATAGGGAATAGGAAGTTTTCGGCGGTAGGAAAGCTCAAGGGAATTCCACTGGCAAGAAAGACTCTAAAATTCTTCCCTGTCTCTATTAGCCTCTCTAAAGCTTCACGTATGATCTGCCAAGCCTTTGGGACGCGAGTTCTGGTTTATCTAATGCTATGAGAGGTGTAGAAGCAATCTAGTCTCAATAAACTTCAAATTTCTGCTTCACAAAGCTTCATACTCTTGCTAGTCTTGAAAATCAGAAGCTTTAAATTGCTATATTTACTCCAGTGGCAAAATGATGGATTCTACACATCTCCCTAGCCGGCTAGCAGAGATCTCGGGCAGCCCATGCCAGATTCGCTAATCAGTTTGCTCTGACACTCTCATCTACACCCTCATGAGCTCCCCATTTGTCATTGGCTTCTTCATTGTCTTAGAGGGGTTGCTATTCTTCTCAGGGCTTTTCTGCGATGATTTAAGCCCCAACACTTTCTTCATCTTGCTAGCAAACGTTGAAGTTAGAGATCTCTGCATCAACGGTGACTGCCATAATGACAAAGCGGATTACAATGGTCTCTTTACCAACGATGGTGTCACCAATCCTGCTGCCGCGACCGCTCTTTCGGAAGATGAAATGTATGTCAATGGCTTTCCAGTGTGTTTTGGCATGCGGCGGCAAAGACCTCGTACGCTGTCTCCCGGAGCTCCTGATCAGGTAAGTTGCTTCCCAATTCGCTCAACAACAAGGAAAGAAACTTTGTCCTGCTCCTCGTTGTCAACGACAAGAAGGAGAGAAGTAAGGAATCACTAGACGATTTGCTCCTATAGTCTCTAGGGTTCCTCTCAAAGCCATTTTAGGAGATACATCTATAATTAATCAATTTCAAATCATTACTTGAAGATAAAGGAAACCACATAAAATTTGAAAATAGGAAGGAAAATAAATTCAATCCTCTTAGCAACATAAAATAGAAAAGAAAATTAATTCAATCTAAAAAAATAAATCTAAAATGGGAAAGAAAATAAATTTAATCCTAATAACTATTAATTATTCTTAATATAACTTCTAACATATATGCATCTAAATAATAAGATGTTTGTGTAATTAATAATTTTAAATAATTTGAATCTTGCACTCATGTTTTGAGACATCCTTCAAATCTAAATATTTTAAAATATCACATTACATTTTATAAGAGCACAGAAGTTATAGAACTATATTTTACAAATGAGGCAAAATTAATACAATTATATCAAGATGCATGTATATTAATAGGAAAAGCTGCGTGTGCTCCACCAAAATGACTAAGTGTTTAAACTTAAATGGTTTGAGTATATTACGTGGCTCAAAATTAAACTTACACTCAATTAGTTTTTGCTCTAATAAACATGCAAAATTTTTTTTAAGAAAACAAATATTCTTTTAAAGTTAAGGCTACACATGTTTCAAAAAATTCAAATTCAAGTTAATCAAACTTGCATGCTTTCAATTAGACTATTTTTTTATATGATAATGTTGTAAGTCTCACTTAACTAGTCCGATCCTCCTCTTAAGGATTGAATTCAACAAATTTATTGCTTTGAATAACATCCAAATCATTAATTTCAAAATTTGAACGTCCAAATCATGTNTGCTTGGGCTGCTGAAGCAAAGGCTGTTGGGAAGCGACAATAACTGCAGAAATCTGCTGGGAAACTGCAAGGAATCCTGTAGTTTGCAGGTAGGTTCAACAGCAGAAGCCGACAGGAAAACTGCAGCGGCGAGAGTTTCTAGCCAGTAACGGGAGAGCCATCAGTTAATCCATCGGCTAAAACTTGCATGGACGGGAGTTTCCAACGGGAAGAAGGGTTTCGACAGCTGGAAAAGTCAGCAATAGGCAGCTTGTAGGAGGTTCCGATAGCTAGTTCCCGCAAGAAAGAGTTCTAGGTACTAGGGTTCGTAAGAGGGAATTTTGGCTGCGGGAAAGGCTGTAGGAGGAAATGTCGACGACGAGGCATGCTGAGAGAGGAAAGCTCCAGTGGAAAAACTAAAAATAGGAGGCGGAGGAAGGGCCTACAACACGACAAAGATCTTCGACTATAGAGAATAGGAAGCTTTCGGCGGTAGGAAAGCTCGAGGGAATTCCACTGGCAAGAAAGACTCCAAAATTCTTCCCTGTTTCTATTAGCCTCTCTAAAGCTTCACGTATGATCTGCCTAAGCCTTTGGGACACGAGTTCTGGTTTATCTAATGCTATGAGAGGTGTAGAAGCAATCTAGTCTCAATAAACTTCAAATTTCTGCTTCACAAAGCTTCATACTCTTGCTGGTCTTAAAAATCAGAAGCTTTAAATTGCTATATTTACTCTAGTGGCAAAATGATGGATTCTACATATCTCTCGAGCCGGCTAGCAGAGATCTCGAGCAGCCCATGCCGGATTCGCAAATCAGTTTGCTTTGACACTCTCATCTACACTCTCATGAGCTCCCCAATTGTCATTGGGTTCTTCATTGTCTTAGAGGGGCTGCTATTCTTCTTGGGGCTTTTCTGCGACGATATAAGCCCCGACACTTTCTTCATCTTGCCAGCAACTGTTGAAGTTAGAGATCTCTGCATCAACGGTGACTGCCATAATGACAAAGCGGATGACAATGGTCTCTCTACCGACGATGATGTCACCAATCCTGCTGCCGCGACCTCTCTTTCGGAAGATGAAATGTATGTCAATGGCTTTCCAGTGTCTTTTGGCACGCGATGACAAAGACCTCGTACGCTGTCTCCCGGAGCTCCTGATCAGGTAAGTTGCTTCCCAATTCGCTCAACAACAAGGAAAGAAAATTTGTCCTGCTCCTCGTTGTCAGCGACAAGAAGGAGAGAAATAAGGAATCGCTAGACGATTTGCTCCTAGAGTCTCTAGGGTTCCTCTCGATGCCATTTTAAGAGATATATCTATAATTAATCAATTTATAATAATTACTTGGAGATAAAGGAAACCACATAAAATATAAAAATAGGAAGGAAAATAAATTCAATCCTCTTAGCAACATAAAATAGAAAAGAAAATTAATCCAATCCAAAAAAATAAATCTAAAATGGGAAAGAAAATAAATTTAATCCTAATAACTATAAAGTATTCTTAATATAACTTCTAACATATATGCATCTAAATAATAAAATGTTTGTGTAGTTAATAATTTTAAATAATTTGAATCTTGCACTCATGTTTTGAGACATCCTTCAAATCTAAATATTTTAAAATATCACATTACATTTTATAAGAGCACAGAAGTTATAGAACTATATTCTACAAATGAGTCAAAATTAATACAATTATATCAAGATGCATGTATATTAATAGGAAAAGCCGCGTGTGCTCCCCCAGAATGACTAATTGTTTAAACTTAAATGGTTTGAGAATATTACGTGGCTCAAAATTAAACTTACACTCAATTATTTTTTGCTCTAATAAACATGCAAATTTTTTTTAAGAAAACAAATATTCTTTTAAAGTCAAGGCTACACATGTTTAAAAAAATTCAAATTCAAGTTAATCAAACTTGCATGCTTTCAATTAGACTATTTTTTTTATATGATAATGTTGTAAGTCTCATTTAATTAGTCCGATCCCCCTCTTAAGGATTGAAGTCAACAAATTTATTTCCTTGAATAACATCCAAATCATTAATTTCAAAAATTTGAACGTCCTGATCACGTATTCCAATCCTCCTCTTGAGTATTGAGGTTGACAAGTTTAGTCATTTAAATATGTTCAAATTAGATCATATTCTTCATAAGCATTGAATTTGACAAAACTAATATTTTATAGATATTCAAGTGTCAAATTTCAAATAAATCTTAAACATAAATGTTTCAAATATTTATTTCCTGATGATTACAGTGTTGATTTAAAAGAATATTTTGTTTACTGGCTGCAGTGTTTCACGATACTGATTAGCGCGTCNAAATCTTAAACATAAATGTTTCAAATATTTATTTCCTGATGATTACAGTGTTGATTTAAAAGAATATTTTGTCTACTGGCTGCAGTGTTTCACGATACTGATCAGCGCGTCTTTTAAGACAATTGGACAGATTGACACTCTCCCCAATGGCCCCTAAGCGGCGAAAATGCCCTGAGACAGACAAATTTTTTTGGTTAATTTGAACTACAAATAACTTTTTTTGGACTCTTGAACTTCAAAAATAAATTAATTTGGACTCCTAGACTTGCAAAAAGAAAAAAAAATGGAATTTCAAACTTAAAAAATAATCAAATTTGGGCNAGACAGACAAATTTTTTTGGTTAATTTGAACTACAAATAACTTTTTTTGGACTCTTGAACTTCAAAAATAAAAGACTGCAAAAAAAAAAAAAAATAATTTGGAATTTCAAACTTAAAAAATAATCAAATTTGGGTTTTTGAATGTGTTCAAAATGATAAAAAATTTGAACTTGTTACAATAATTTAAATAGACTTGCACATGACTTTAAAATATGAACATTTTGAAAGAACTTAAAATGAAATCTCTGGACTATGGACTGTGAACTTCTTGAATTTTAANTATATATATATATATATATATATATATATATATATGTTATAAATTATAAAATAATCATTTTAATTATAGTTCAAAGTTACTTCAAAAGAACAAAATCGAATGCAGACGGGAGATATAAAAGCATATGAATAATTTTGACTACTCGTCAAGTAATGTGATTGGATTTTTCTTTGACTTCAAATTCGATCATATTTAAAAATGATTATATAAAATTCCCTTCTTGTGCAAAGGGATCTTTATGTAATCTATTTAGTTACATAAATTGGTGCTAACTAAGCAGCAACAACAACAACAAAACCTTTATCCCACTAAGTGGGGTCGGCTACATGAATCCTTTTTTCTCCATTTTATCCTATTTACTTTCATCTTTTCATTTAATTCTAATAACATAAGATCATTTTTTATACAATATACCCAAGTCATCCTAGATCTACCTCTACCTTTATTAACATAAGTAGAACCTAAAACATTTACTCTTCTAATTGGATCATCAATGGTTGACGTTTAATGTGACCAAACCATCTAAGACTTTTCTCTCTAATTTTATCCATCACTGGAGCTACACCAGTCCTATGCTGGATATATTCATTTCGCATTTTCTCTCTAAGTGTAAAGCCACTCATCAACCTAATCATTCTCGACAACACTTAACTTAGTATTATGCTTCTCTTTTCAAGGCCAACATTCAGCGCTACAGAACATTATAGGTCTCACCACCATCTTATAAAATTTTCCTTTCAGTCTAAGCGATACTCTTCTATCACATAATAGACCCAAAACATTCCTCCACTTCAACCAACTAACTTGAATTCTAGTAATAACATCCCCATCAATATCACCATCACTTTGAACAATAGACCTGAGATATCTAAAACGTTCACACCTTTTAATAGTTTGTTCACCCAGAGTTACATTTCTCTCACTAGAGCTACTACTACTAAAATTACATTCCATGTATTCCGTTTTAGTTCTACTCAAATGAAGGCCTTTAGCTTTCAAGGTAGACCTTCATAATTCAAAATTTTCGTGAGCTTTATCTCTCGGCTTATCCACGAGAAGGATATCATCAGCAAAAAAGCATACACCAAGGTACATCCTCCTATAAGTGTCCAATAAGACCATCCATAACTAAAGCGAAAACATATGGGCTTAAAGTCTATCCCTGATGTAAACCAACAGAAATAGGAAAATATTTGGTCAATCCTTCTGCTCGAACTGAAGTAACAGTTCTTGTATAAATATCTTTAATGTCTTGAATATAAGTCTTATCAACACCTTTCTTCTCAAGAACCCTCCAAATGATATATGTTGGAACCTTATAGTAAGCTTTTCTAATCGAATGTAGATTCTCCTTATTATCTCTGAACTTCTCCATCAAACCTCTCAATAAATGTATAGCTTCCATAGTAGACCTGCCCGACATAAATCCAAATTGATTATGAGAAATCTTTGTAATCAATTATCCTCTCCCATAATTTTTAAGTATGACACATCAACTTAATTTCTCTATAATTGACACGCTCTTGTGCATCCCTTTATTCTTAAAAATAGGGACCAAAATACTTTTCCTCTACTCATCTTTTTTGTTTTTAAAATAATATTAAAGAGTTTAGTAATCTAAAAAACTGTCAAATCTCCTAAATATTTCCAAAATTCAATTGGGCTATCATCAGGTCCTATAGACTTACCACCCTTGGTTTTCTTTAAAGCCTCAACAACTTTTTTACTAATACGATGGTAAAAAAGAAACATTTTATTATTATTAACAATATTAAGATCACTAAGGTCGATCGTATTTTTCAAAACTTCATTAAATAGTTTATCAAAATAACTCACTTACCTATTTTGAATATCTTCTTCTAGAAAAACACATTTTGATTTTCATTTTTAATACATTTTACTTGAGTTAAACCTTTACTTTTATTTTCATTTTGTTTGGCTAGTTTATATATATATTTTTCACCCTCCTTACTATCTAATTTATGATAAAGATCACTAAAAACAAAATTTTTAGCGTCATAGATTGTTCTTTTAGACTCCTTATGGGCCGTTTGATATTTTTCCCAATTCTCTAAGCTTTTACATTTAACTTAATTTATATAAAATATTTTCTTATATTTTATCTTTTCTTGCATATTATTATTCTATCACTAACTATTTTTATATATGGAAACTTTTTTTTTTTGATTCTCCAAGTACAACTTTTGCCACTTGTTTAATAGTTTTTGTTACTTTATCTCACATAAAATTTGCTTCGTCATGAACATATCAAATTTTGAAATATTGAATTATAATCATAAAAATAATTTTGTTTGTGTCACTTAAGTGTCCCATCTAATTCTTCGACGACGATTCCTAGTATTCTTTATTTTACAACTCTTTTTAAAATCTAGAACTAATAATTGATATTTTTTAATCAAGCGCATAAATGTTATTTTTTAAATGACAAACAATGACTTTATATATCTTTTTGTTATCAAATTTGCAACTCCAATTCATAAGTGGACAGAAGGCACCCTTTTAAAGTTCAAAATGCATTTTTTTCATGTAATCCAACAGTACATTAACCAAGTTCTATCGTTTCAATGATTTAGAATTTTCACAAAATTTAAGGCTTTTTCTTAGTTCAAATGATTTGACTCAAAATTTGTGCAAATATAATAAGATCTGTTACAATGTTTCAAATGCTTTTAAGTTATTTATATGCATCTAAATAATAGGATATTAGTGCAATTAATATGTTTGAATGATTGAACCTTGCACTCATGTTTTGAGACATCAAATCTAAGATATTGACTCACAATATATGTTAATATTTTTAATATATCATATTACATTTTAAGTGAACTAAAAAATTATCGAACTACATTTTTTAAGCGAGGCAAAACTAATACAATTATATGAAGATGCATGTATATTAATTAGGAAACCTCACATGTGCTCCACCAAATTGACTAAGTGTTTAAACATAAATGGTCTGAGAATGTTATGCAGATCAAATTTAAACTTGCACTCAAATAGTTTTCTCTGATAAGTGTGCACAATTCTTTTTAGAAAATCTATAATTATTTTAAAGTTAAAACCCTCGTGTTTTAAAAAATCAAATTCAAGATAATCAAACCATGAGTACTTTTAATTAGGTCGACTTGCATGTAGGGCCATAATTAGTATGATTTGATGAGTTTATGCCATTCATTATCCTCCACATCATAAATTGAAAAATTTTTAAGTTCAAGTCATGTAGTTAGATCCTCCTCTTAAAGATTGAATTGACGAGTATAGTAATTTCAATGATGTCCAAATCACAAATATAAGAAATAGGATGTCCAATTTGCATAGTCCGATCTTCCTCTTCATAAGGATTGAAGTTAACACGACTATTATTTTATAAATATTCAAAAGTCAAATTTTAAATAAATTTCAAGCATAAATGTTTCAAAAGTTATTTTTCTGTTGATAGTCGTGTTGATTGAAGATTTTTACTGGATGGTTCAACTTTTAAATCAATATTCAAAACATGTTTTCAACATAACAAATCAAAACATCTAATTTAAAATTCCGTCCACCCTCCATAGTAGTTTGCTAAAGATGATAAATTTATGATTGACTTCACCTCTCAAAGAGCAAATTTCATATCGAGTGTATCATTATATTTACGCTTTTGAAGCAATCTCACACCAGTAAGAACTTGGCCTGAGTTTGCTATCCGCGTGCCCCAATGACTCCACAAAAAATAACAGTTACGATCATAGTCGTCTGATCGAGTGTTTACCGCCAACTAATACAACTAAATTACGTTCATGGTCGTAACCCCTATATTTTCTAACTATTTTTTTACCACTTGAGTTAGAGTCATAAAGCACATTTGTTTGACACAAAATTTTCTGTTAACTGAGATCGACTTAAATTTATCCTATTAGACAAACATTCAACATAGATCTATAGAGGTCCCCTTGGATGATGCAACTCATGATTGCTGACAAGGATCATTCGGTCAGTTTGGGTTTCCTTTCAATAAGTAGATCACAAACCCTGATGAACTAGGACGATAGAAGCATGAAATCGTGGTCGGGTTTGTCATGATTTCACCATCATCTACTTCAAGTTCAAGGTAGTAAATTTTATAACTTAAAATCTAAGTATTTTGCTATTATACACTGAGTATTCAGTGTTAAATGACTAGTTTTATTCGAAACTCTCTCACATTATCAGGAGGAGTAATTAACCATAGAGACTTGTGCCTATAGGAAACCATAGACTCCATATAAAAAAATCCTCGCAAAATGGGGCAAAATCTCTAGGTAGTGTCTTATCTACAATCAAATCTATTTTCTGTAGATNTCATTTCATATGCATGGATACAATCTTCTTGGCTACATTGATAGATCTTATCCTTTCCTACCTCAAACTCTACCTAACATCGATAATGTTCCAAACATATATATCTGTTTTTGGTTTGCTAGGACCAACTTATCCTAAGCTCCACAATGAGTGCACTCTACCCAAACTTTACACTTTTCATTGCATCTTATATATCACTTGTAGCATGAAATACTTTGATCAACATCAATCTCCAACCATTTCGAGGATGCATTACCCAATTTCAATCAACAAGGCCATTCAACACATTGATGTCTGAACTTCATTCAATAGAACATTACTTTTCACTTCACAAAAATTGCTCTCCTCATGTCTCGTGTTCCATGTTCCTCTTATAAACTTGTCTCCTTGCACCAATCCATTGCCCACCACCACTACCAATTGGGTTTTTGATATAGGTGTTTCGTACCTTTTATATTTGGCTTACAAAGTCTCTCCCTTAAATTTGAATACCCCACCATTGAAAGTATTCATATTGCTGATGACACCAAAGCTGCCATCACTCAAATTGGTTCAACGACTCTCTCTCTCTCTAAAAATCATTCTTCTTTAAAAAAGATTCATGCATACTCTATAAAAATATATTATATTTATTTGCTACTTCTGTTTTATCTATTTCGGGGCTCATGCAGTTCTGTTGCAAACAACATCACTATACAGTGGCAGGATGGTCATTTATCCAGCGACGACTGTCAATAAGTTGTTCTGAACAAGTTCCCCCAAACAACAAGCCAACTTATTNTTAAAAAAGATTCATGCATACTCTATAAAAATATATTATATTTATTTGCTACTTCTGTTTTATCTATTTCGGTGCTCATGCAGTTCTATTGCAAACAACATCACTATACAGTGGCAGGATGGTCATTTATCCAGCGACGACTGTTAATAAGTTGTTCTGACCAAGTTCCCCCAAACAACAAACCAACTTATCCTGATAATCTGCATATTATCAGATTGTTAAGTTAATCTGCAGCTGCCCCAAGCTGACCCTATATGTTCCAATGGAGATTGGATGGTGGTAGAAATTTGAGACGGAAAGTAGAAGGGCTGTGGTAGAAACCACATAATAGATTTTGAATTTTTTAAGTAAATTTTTAAATTGGGATGACTGCGACGACTGGGAGGTTCTAGTTTTTACTGCTCGGTTGTATAAATGAGANTGGAGATTGGATGGTGGTAGAAATTTGAGACGGAAAGTAGAAGGGCTGTGGTAGAAACCACATAATAGATTTGGAATTTTTTAAGTAAATTTTTAAATTGGGATGACTGTGACGACTGGGAGGTTCTAGTTTTTACTGCTCGGTTGTATAAATGAGAAAAAAATATGATGGATTTGGTTTCTGAAATTGACCGGAAAGGCACTAGAAATGATAATGGCTGTAGTTAGTGGGAAAGCTTGCAACAGTAAGGGCTGCCGTAGATACACTAGTATGCATGCCCTTGGGCTCTGTTAACTTGTCGAGAAGAAGTGGGCTGGAATAGATTCATCTCATTGGTTCAATTCACTTGGTACACGGCAATGTATAGATTATTCTAAGAAGAAAATAATGGAAGTAGTCTATTTTACAACAAGAAAAATATCTACAGACATACACTCTTGATACACGTACCGAATATATTAAATAAATATAATAACTTTCACACTTTGAATATATAACAATCTGATTTAAATTAATAGCTTCATGTTCTGTCTTTTCCATTCTATGTTGTCCTGGATTTCATTTTATAGCATAAGGTCCTCTCCTTCTACAGCAATCATTCTTTTCCTTCTAAAACATCTTGTCTGGGATATTCCTTTAGGGCATCCGTTGGCTCTAGCTGTTGGCATTGCTAGTCATGCGAGCTGAAGGTTCTGGTCCTATTTTAATTCTCTGTGAAGTTTTTTAACTCTTAAGATGCTATGATCTTATTCGTGACGCGAATGTTTTTGTTTGATCCTGATCTATCATATGCACTTATTATTCACATTTCAGCATTCTGTTCCAGCCAAAATATTACCTTCGTTCTGAAGTCTATTACCTGGTTGAATTTTACTTAGAAATAGAGATAGATTTTAAAATCCACAAACATCTCGAATATAAAGATTTTGCTTTCTAAGTGCAAATTGAGCAAACAAAAATCTTTGTTCTCTAAAGTAAGTTTCTATTTAAAAGCAACCAAATGTGCCCTTGATGTAAACTTTCTGCATGAATGTTCATTTTAATTTTAACTTGTTTGTTGCATTAGGTTAAATAGTTTTCTATTCTCTTTGAATTTGGTATTTCTGCTGGACATGTAGATTTTGATTCTGTTACATTTTTGTTCGTGGATTTTACTTATCATAGCTTATTTCTTCTAGGGTACCTGTTTGTGTACTACCAAAATTTCCTGAAGAGCCATCAAACAACTTAATTGACTGGTTTTGTGAATCTAGCAAAGTATTTAGTTCCCTGCAGGAGGTGATGTTGTCTTATCACAGAAAAAGGACACAGAGGTTGCATGATATGCGAGAAAAGGCTGTGGATATTTTTTGGTGGCCATTTACCCAGCACAAATTTGTTTCAATGGATGGTGTTACGGTGATTGATTCACGTTGTGGTGAGAATTTTGCAATACACAAGGTTGGTTATGCATATTAGCTTCTTTTCAGTAACTCAATCAGTATATGGTAGCTGTTGTTGATTTTTATATTAATGGTTAGATGCCGAAAAAGGCATAAGCCATTAGCTGTTTCTTAAGTCTATTTTTGGTGATCTTATTGTTCAGCTGTGCAGATTGACATGAAATGTAGCCATATTTCTGAACTTATTTGTCTTCAATAAAAATGTTGGTTTTATCTCAAGCTTGCCTTATCCGTTCTGGTTAGATGCGGTCCAACAAGGAAATGCTTGTTTCTCAGTTTGATGCATGCGCTAGTTGGTGGACTCAAGGACCTGATGCTGTTCTGCAGGTAAACAAATAGAGAATGCTTTTTGATTATTATCTCAGCTAGCCTTCTGCTCTGTAGTTTTCTTCATTAAACGAACCTTTGTGATCTGGAATGGAGCTCTTTAAGGCATATCTGATTTAAATTTCTAGGAATCAAGATTAGTTTAAAATCTTAGTAACAACAATTTTCAAAGTTGCTCCTACTCTAGGATGTCAAGTGATAGTTGATCCAATGCCTCAGATACAGTCGCGGCGGCTAGGGTTAGCCATGAAGACAACCATAGAACCACTAAATACAGAGAACTTCAAAACTACCATATGCCTTACTTACCTGTGCTCGCCTCTTGCTGCAACCTAGTCTTCCGTGTTTGAGCTGCTCGATCCAACGTTTATTCACCACAATTGACTCACACGATTGCATCTCAGTGCTCTAGCCTCCCTTTGTCGCGTATTTTGCTGTTCCCTTTCGACTCCAGTCCTAAGCCTTCTGTTTTTATCCTGTTTTTTATGGATCCAAAGTGGAAGCTTCATTGTTCGCAGAGAAACCCAGAATGTCACAATTTCCTCTAGTTCACTGTGCACAAATCAAGCTTTCCTGCTCTATCTTTCACATTGTCCTAGACCAAAATGGCTGGCTTTTGTTTTGCACGACAGAAGTCCTCCAGGTCGAATTCTCCGAACCAACCCATCTTTGTTCCTTTGTTAACAAAACCCAAACATAGCCTTGCACTAAGACAAGCCTCTCTTATCTCTCAAATACTTTTAAACCTAAGAAAACAATTCAGAAAATCAGAAAAAGTGCTTTTATTTTGCTGATTCCATCGTTTTTCCATTGTCGACATCGCCTCGCTCGAAAAGGTATAAAAGGCAAAGTGACTTTTTTTTTAAATGCCCGTTCTAGCAAATTTGAATATCTTTCATGGTGATTAAGTACCGTTCAGGAAAATTTATGCAATCGTTCGGGAAATTTTTATAAAAAGTAGGGGAAATTTGTCTAGGAAATAAAGTACCATTTAGGGAAATTTGAGTTTTTGTTTTGCTATTTTTTATAAAATGCAGGAAAATTAAGTACTTGTTCTAGAAAACTCAAGTACTTTTCCAGAAAATTAAGTAATGTTCAGAGAAAGTCAAGTACCAAGGAAATGCATGTTTGTGTTTTGGCTTTTTATAGGTTAATATTAGGCTCGAAGGGCCATTTAATACTACTGGGTTAAAAAAATATTGTCTTCCTGTCATAATATCTCATGACATTGAGCATTGTCTTCTAAACCAGTTGGGAAGATTGACATTTTCCCCAATGCCCCCTAAGAGACACCGGGTGGTTGACTCTTTGAATTTGGACTATTGGAATTGCAAAAATAAATTAACTTTGATTTCTGGACTTACAAAACTAAATTAATTTAGACTTTTAAACTTAAAGAATAAGACTTGGGCATGTTGTATAACAATGATATTAATTTATTAGAATTAAATAAAAATATGACACTCGGTAGGACACGATGGAATAATGGATTCATGCAGCCGACCCCACTTAGTGTGATAAAGACTTGTTTTCATTCAAATAGTTCAAATTTAGGCTTTTGAATTTACAAAATAATTGAAAAGTGAAAATTTTGGACTCATAAAATAATTTAAATAAAGAATTTGTAAATTTCTTTAAAATATGAACTTTTTGAGAGAACTTAAAAATTGAATTATTTTAATTATATAATATGTACTACTTGGATTTTAAAAAAATGACAAAAAATATTTGTCTGTTAGAAAATACAAATAATTATTTAAATTATATTTCGTAGATACTTCAAATGAACAAAGTCGGATGCACATACACATATAAAAGCTCATAAATAATTTTGATAACCTGCCAATTAATTTGATTGAATTACTCTTCGACTTCAAATTCGATCATATTTAAAAATGATCATATAAAATTGTGCTAGTGTAAATACATCTTTATGTGATCTATCTAAATCATAAATTAAGGCTAATTAAACACATAAATACCATTTTTTAAATACCAAATAATGACTATATGTCTTTTCGCCATCAAATTTGTAACTCTAATTCATAAGCTGGCAAGGGGACCCCTTTAAAGCCTAAAATATAAAGTTGCATGTGATCTAATAATACAATATCCAAGTGAATTTCTATTTTTTCAGATGATTTCAAATTTCACAAAATTCAAGGTTTTATTTCTAGTGGTGTCAATTCGGGTCAACGGGTGGGGCCCAACCCAAAGCTTACCCAACCTGATAGGTCTGACTCTAACTCGACTCGAATATTATACCTGTCGAAAATCCCAACAACCCGTCTTCAATCGGCCAACCCGAACCACATTCATATAACCTGTTTAACAAAAGGAATAATAACAATTTGTGTTAAATTCGGATCGATTTTGGGTTAATTTTGAGTGAATTTCAAGTTAAATGTGAGCGGCGGGTTAAATTCAAGTTAATTTAGGGTTGATGGGTCAACCCGAACTTCACCTGAAAAATTAAATAGGTTAGGATATTTAACTCGATTTTAATATTTCAAAGGATTTTAAGTTATTTTATTGTTGATTTTCTTAATTTAGCGGAAATTATTTTATGGATATGAAAAGGGGGTATAAATACCCTTACATGAATTCTAGAATAGGAAAGACAAAAAATGAAATAACATGAAAGGAAAGATATAACATCTATATCTCTAATTAATCAATTCTTATAGTTACTTGGATATAAGAGAAATAACATAAAATAGAAAAACATAAATAAGAAAAGAAATAAATTCAATCCTCATAACAAACATAAAACAGAAGAGCATAAAATAGGAAAAAAAAAATTAATTCAAACCAAGAAAATAAATCTAAAATAGGAAAGATAATAAATTCAATCCAGAGAAATAAATTTAATCCTAATGACTATAAATTATTTTGTAATATAACTTTTAACACTCCCCCTCAAATTGAAATATAGTTGACAACCAATGAGGGAGTGAAATTCTTTGTGAGGTAGAACTTGAAGTTTCATCCAGTAGTTGGTAATCAATCCCAAGAGCATTTAGGGATTGAGTGCAGTTTTTGCAGTGTTTATAGGTTGGCGAAAGACTTCTACAGGTAATGCTGCTGAGAAGTTTGTAGAGAAGCAGACAACGTCTAGGAAAAACTGACTTCTAGTTGATTGTGGTTGTCTTTGACTACATTTTCTGCAGTGCCTGTAGATTAGTTAAAAACTTCTATAGGTAATATTGCAGGGAAGTTTGCAGGAAAGTAGACAATCAACAGGAAAAGCTGCAGGTTATGATCTGTAAAAAAAAAAAGGAAAAACTTCGAAGGGTCTACTCCAGGAATGATTTCAGAGGAAATTCTGATGCATGTTGTTACAGGAAAAAGCTCCGGAGGAGGGCTTGCTGCAGGAGAAAGTTTCGGAGGAGAGCCTGCTGCTGGAAAAAAGTTCCAAAGAAAACGATGTTGCAGGGAAAAGTTCCAGAGGAGGGCCTGCTGCTGGGAAAAGCTCTGGAGGAGGGTTTGCTGTAGGAAAAAGCTTTGGAGGAGGGCGCGCTGTATGAAAGATTTCTAGAAGGGCCCGATGCAGAAAAAGCTCTGGAGAAAGGGTCTGCTACAGTTAAAGCTTCGAAGAAGGGCATGCTGCAAGGAAAAAGCTCCGGAGCTTTGTTAATCACAATAACAGTTATAGTGTTCGAAGAGATCACATCTTCTGTCAGGCCATCTGTAGCTTCGTTAGGATACCACACTACCAACACAGAATCACTGACGCTACCAAGTCTCCCTTTGCCACTCCTTTCAGACTCTCCAAATCCTCTGCTGCTCATAATAACAACACTAAGCCCAAGCCTCTGTACCTCGAGGCAGGGCCTCTCATTCATGCCATGATCCTCTACAACCTACAAGCAGCTGGGCGAGATGCTGTGCTTTGGTGATAGTGAAGGCGTTAAAATCTTCCTTAAATTCTTGTTGCGGCTGCTCAGAGTCAACCTCTTCAGTAGTAGCTGCGACCTCCGACATGGAGAGGTCTATCGATCTGCAATCAACACCACAGATAACATAAGTGGAGTGATCATGAAGGAGGATGATGATATCACCAGGTCGAAGGTAGTACCGGTCAACCCAATTCACAGTGTATGCACTTTCTTCGCTCAAATCTATAGCGATCGCAATCCGAAGATGAGGGCTAGCAGTGGGGATTGCTACTGCCGCGTACGAGAAGAGTCGCGGTGATGGCGGTTGAGTCATCTATGCTTGGGTGNAAGTGGAGCGATCATGAAGGAGGATGATGATATCACCAGGTCGAAGGTAGTACCGGTCAACCCAATTCACAGCGTATGCACTTTCTTCACTCAAATCTTTAGCGATCGCAATCCGAAGATGAGGGCTAGCAGTGGGGATTGCTACTACCGCGTACTAGAAGAGTCGCGGTGATGGCGGTTGAGTCATCTATGCTTGGGCTGCTGAAGCAAAGGCTGTTGGGAAGCGACAATAACTGCAGAAATCTGCTGGGAAACTGCAAGGAATCCTGTAGTTTGCAGGTAGGTTCAACAGCAGAAGCCGACAGGAAAACTGCAGCGGCGAGAGTTTCTAGCCAGTAACGGGAGAGCCATCAGTTAATC
>JXCR01135638.1:0-20347 GCA_002079205.1 Phalaenopsis hybrid cultivar | reverse complement strand
GATCCAAAGCCACCTCATCCTAGGATGGGTCAAGTCCAAACCCGAACAAATAAGTGACAAAAATTTGAGCTCACCACCATGCCCAAAAATGGCCATGACCACCCCAACATTCGCTCATGCAAACCCAAGTTCACTCATGCACACCCAAACAACCTCAAGGTCAGCCTAATCATATTAAATCTAAAGGACCAACCCAAAACCCAAGTGAAATCCCCTAATAGCAAATTCAAGTCTATTCAAGATCATTCAAAACAAATAATAATAATAACAATAATAATAATAATATAAAAAAGAAGAAAAACAAAGCTTTTAAAAATAACACATAAAATAAAATTACATTTTTTTTAAAAAGCCACACGATTAAAAAAGAAAAGCTTTCAAGCCACCTCACTATCCTCTCTCTCTCTCTAATTATTTTACTTACATTCCCTCTCTCATATTTTTTATTTTCCCCCTCAACTTCTCCTCACACTTAGCTACTCGTAAAACGTAGTTAAATATAATTGAAAAGAGCAAATTTTTTGAAAATTTTTTCAAAAGAGGCGTAATATGTACCTATGTAGTGATTATGACTAAAATCAATATATAGGTGCTGATTTTATGTTATTTATTATTATATTCTTCAAAAGTGGGTAAGATCGGAAGGGAAGTGGGCGAAAAGCAAATAACAAATGCAGATATTAAATGTAGTAATAAATTAATTAAATGAATTCATTAAATGAGTAAAAAAATTACGTTCAGACTCCATACGCATATTAAATGTAGTAAGAAATTAATTTAATGAATTCACTTAATGAGGAAAAAAGATTGTGTCTGGAGTTCAGACGCAGAGTTGCATCCGAATAACTAACATGATACAGCGAGGTGGAGCGGAGCTCGGACCTTGTTGTATCACGTCCGTTGTCCAAACGTAGCTGACATCCGGACTCCAGACCTAATATTTTTTTTCTAGGTCTTAAATGTGAATGGTTTGGGAATCACATATGTGTATATAAATATGGAGTTCCAAGAAATGCCTTGATTTGCACTTCTTGTCTGATCCACTCTCTAAACAAGATTATGCTTTCTTCCTACTAATGGCGGGGTGAGCTCCACAAGTGGTGATTGGTCAAATAGTAATTAGTCTTACTTCAAAAACCTATTTTCGACTCAAAAAATCTAATTTTGTCTTAGGATAATGTTTTTTCCCAATTATTTATTTAATTTATTTAAGATTTTGTTATTAATGCTTATTGTATCATATTTTAGGTTTCTTGTAAATGAAATAATTTTATTATTTTATTTATTATTTTTAATATTATGATATGATTAATTATAGACAAAGAAATGGTTTTTTAAGCTTATTAATATTTTAAAAAATATATATCTTTTTCAACCTTTTTTTAACTAAAAAATAGTGATAAAAATAATTATTATCATATTTTAATAAAAAAATAAAGATGAAAAAATGTAAACAAAATAAAATTTTTTTGAACAAATAATATATTAATTATTAAATAAAAAAAGAAAGTCAAAATAGTAAAAAAACATTTAAATATATTTATAATTGAGAATAATAACAATTATGAAATAAAAAAGGAAAAAAAGAATATTAAAAGTGATTAATTTTACATTTTAAAATAATAAGAATGATAATAATAATAATAATAGTAAAAATACAAAATATTACTATTTTTAAAATAATATTAATACTAGCAAAGTACATTAAATTAATAAATAATTACAACATAATTATAACAATAATAATAAGTTTATAATTAAACTCCTAATAATANGCAAAACTCCTTGTTTATGATTTTATGCCCATCAAAATTCTCTTGACTTTGTTGCATGGTAACAGAGGATCTCGAAGAACATGCCTAAATTGGGAGACAAGATTATCTCACCACTTTCCGTGCTGCCCAAGTCATCGAGTACAACCATTCCCTAAGCCCCACAGCCTCCCACGACAACATCAAATTTTCCAACGTTCGCCTAATTAAATCCTATGTAACTCGTGTTTTTAACCATGGGCTTGCAACTCTTGTTGGTCTCAGCACCACGCTAAGCCGCATTGTCGGTTACGGAGCATCAGAAGTCAGTGATATTCACAAAATCTTGTAGAAGGTTGATGCTACAGCTTCGGCGTTCTCATGCTTCAGCTGCTCACCTGCAAGACCCCCGCACAGAACCTCCGAATCTTTTTCCCTGCAACAAACCCTTTTCCAGAATCTTTCATGCAGCAACCCTCCTACGGAACTTTTTTTTTTTGCATTAGGCCATCTTTCAGAATTTTCCTTGTAGTAGACCCCCCATTCAGGCCTTTCTCGCAATAGGCTCTCCTCCGGAGCTTTTTTCTGTATCAGGCCCTCCTCCAAAGCTTTTTCTGTAGCAAGACCTACCTTTGGGGCTTTTTTTCCTTTTTTTTGCAAGTTATATCTTGCAGCTTTTCTTGGAGATTGTATACTTCTCTGTAAACTTCCCTGCAACATTACCTGTAAGAGTATTCCGCCTACCCACATTCATTAGAGGAATTGTAGACAAAGATTACCCCAGTCAACTGGAAGTCAATTTTTTTCTTCAGGTTGTCTACTTCCCTGTAAACTCTTCTGCAGCCTTACCTATAAGAGCCTTTTTTCTAACTACAGAGATTGCTAGAACTGCAGTCAAAGACGACCGCAATCAACTAGAAGTCAGTTTTTTTTCTGCAAATTGTTTACTTACCTATAAATTCCTCTGCAACATCACTTGCTGGAGCCTTCTGCCTACCTAAAAACACAGCATGAACTGCAGTTAAAGGTAATTGTGGTCTACTTTCCTACAAACTCTCTTGCAGCATTAACTATAAGAGTTTTCTGCCTACCTATAGACACTGCAGAAACTGCAGTTGTCCACTTCTCTGCAAACTCCTCTGCATTATTATCCGTAAGAGTTTTCCGCCTATCTGCAGGAACTGCAGTTGTCTACTTTCCTGCAACCTCCCCTGCATCATTATCTATAAGAGTCTTCCGCCTACCTACAAACACTGCAGGAACTGCAATCAAAGACAACTATTGTACGGGCTGAATACTTCAAGTTCTACTTTAGTTTCTTCCTCGCCCACTCTTTGATTTTTTCAAATCTAGGTTGAACATGGTTATGGGGAGTAAATTATTTTCTTAGATTATGAGTTATTTTCTTAACTATTATTTATTTATTTTTTTGGATTATGAGTTATTTCATTTTCTATTTTAGGTTTTTCTATTTTATGTTATTTTCTTTATCTCTAAATAATTAATATAAAATAATTATTGAAGATATTAGGTGTTATATCTTTCCTTTTCTTGTTATTTCTTTTTATTGTTTTTCTTGTTTTAGGATTTATGTAAGGGTTATTTATACTCCCATTCATATCAATAATTTTATTCCACTTTAATTATGCATTATTCTATATCTTTCTTTTTCATGTTATTAGGTGGTATATTCTTCTTGAATGTTGTTTGAGATATTAGATGTATTCTTTATAAATGNTTTATGAGGTCAAATTCTTCTTTTTAGAAGCCCAAGAACTTGCCCTAGGACTTTCCTATGGACTATCATAGAGTAATAGTAAAAGAAATCTATACCCCACATAGACATTCAAAACAATTCTAAACTCTTCTTGTGAAGTCCCACCTGAGTGGTCACAAGTTCCAAAATATCATTTTTGGATGGATAAGACCAACATATGGAAACTCAAGGGTGAGTTCCTATAGGATCAATCAGGCCTTAGGACAACTTTGGGTGGCTCAGGCTTGGTCTCACCCACACCTACACACACCCCAAACTCAAAAATCACATTCACTGGACCAATCTCTTTAACTCTTTGGGAACTTACATGGGTGGTCTCAAGCTCTTAGCCTTTGGTTACGATGGCTAATACCAACATGTGGAGACTCAAAAGTGAGTTCTCATTTACTGACTTATGGTCCCAAGATGGATTCATGACATTTATGATCACCTTACCCATTTTTTTCCCAAATTACCTAATTTTCCTAAATTTCTTAAATGTCCCCCAAATTCCCCAAAAAGATCCAAATTAAAGCCCTCCAAATTCCAATACAAAATTCAAATTAAATTTCACAAAACGCCAAATTAAAACTCAAAACTTCAATTTCAAACCCAAAATCCCCAATTTTGAGCCAAATGTCCAAATCCATACCAAACTTCCACAAAGTCCAAAAAAACACGAAATTTGGCCTACACACCAATTCAAATATGTCAAACCCAAAATCATTTTTTTATGACAATTCCAAAGCCCTTCAAGCTCAAAATCAATTTTCCTTAACCCATTCTAAAAGCCCAAAACTTATCCTTTCATGACAAAATTAAAAGCCTATAAATTGAGCCCAATTTCAATGACCATAAAACCCCACATTATTTTTTTTTTCATCATTCTTTTAATCAAAACCACACACTATGGCCACACATACATCCATGCTTAACCCCATCCAATTTTGGCTCCATGACATTCTCCTACCAAATCTTCAAATTCCACAAATTCCCTCTTAATGAAAATTATCCATGACCTTATGCATGTCATGTAACTTCTCATGGGGGGCCATCCATGAGCATCACATGGCTCATGCACCCCAAATTGACAAGAAGAGGATCTTCTTTCACCTCCCACCAAAGTGACTTAATTAAAACCCTAATCCCACCAAGTGCATATTCCACATGCCAAATCAATCACCCAAGCCACTAGAATTTGACCCAACAACACCAGCCATCTTGGATAAGGACCCAAGCCAATTCCATGGGGTTGAACACATGGTTAACCCAACCTGGCCCAAACCCATTGCCCACTTTGGAAAAATTGCAATTACCCAAGCTTGAACTAAATTGCTTCACATCTCCCCAATTATGATCTCCCACACCGTGGATGTGACTTTTCTTAGCCGGTCGACCCTTCCTAGCTGTTAGAAAACACCAAGCCTGAGAGGGCCCCCATAGCTAAAACCCGAAATTGGAACTCCCTTATGTTGCTCACTCCCATTAGATTGTTGCCATCTTCTTCCCTCCACGGAAGCACCACTTTGGCCACCCTGACTTGCCCTGTTGGCAGCCATAGCCTCGCCTATAAAACACCCCACTTCACGACCAAAAGGGGAGAGTGCACAAGACCTTAGCGAAGCCCTGCCAAATTGTTCCCAGACCATCTCACAACCCCACGAAGCTCATCCCTATTATTTTCAAGCCCTCAAAGTGCCACATAATCTCAATTTCCAAGCTAAATTCCAGGGTATTTCTCGGCCTTAGAATCAATCTTCACGAAACTCCAAATTGACCATCCCAAAAGCTTCACAACACTCCAAAACCACTTCCCCAATCAAAGCTCAATTTAAATGAAAGCCCAAAACAACTTCCCCAATCACAACACTCCAAAACCAAGCTTCACCAAACTCCAAATTCCCCAATCACAAGCCCTCAAACTGCCAAATACAAAAAAAAAGTTTTGTAGGTTCACTGTGGTCAGAGGACCTTAGGAAAAATAAAAATCAAATTTAAAAGGTTCATAATACATTTTTTTTTTCATTTAAAACCAATAAAAATAACTACAAATTAGAAAAAATACAAAATAATTCAAAAAAATCATAAGAATATCCCAAAATAAAGAAAATAGTTTTGTAAAGTCCCTCTAAAAATTTAAAAGTCAGAAAAGTTATTTTTAATGTATAAATGTATTTTCTAAGTAATTGGAATTATTGTTTAAAATAATTATATAAAACAAAAAAAAAGTGAAAATTGGTTTGGATGATTTCTTAAGACTTGAGGAGNGAAAAGTTATTTTTAATGTATAAATGTATTTTCTAAGTAATTGGAATTATTGTTTAAAATAATTATATAAAATAAAAAAAATGTGAAAATTGGTTTGGATGATTTCTTAAGACTTGAGGAACCTAGGAAAAACAAAGTTGAAGTCAAAATAAAAAGTCCATTTTTGAGCTATTTTCCAATTTAAAAATAATTTAAAATAATTAAAAATCACCAAACTATAAGTGTACCTCAAAATATCACAAATTATTCCCTAATAATAAAAAATCACTTAAAATTATTTTTATAAATATTTAAATATGTAAAAAGGTTTTTTTAGTATTTAAATGTATTTTTCCTTATTTTTAAATAAAATAATTATAAAAATAGAAATAAAATAAAAAAATATAAAAAAAATTTAAAAATTGCCCAATATTTACTTTCTATTCAACTTGCTATTAGCAAATTCAACCCAATCTTTATTTTTGTACTTTTTGTTTAAACACCAAAGCCAAGCAAACTCCTTTAAAACATAAAGTCAATAAAATATGAAAGACATGCTCTCAATATGACAAAAATATTAAAATAAAATAAAATAATAAAAATATACACATATATTAAAACTCAAAACAAAAATATATACNCTATTCAACTTGCTATTAGCAAATTCAACCCAATCTTTATTTTTGTACTTTTTGTTTAAACACCAAAGCCAAAACAAACTCCTTTAAAACATAAAGTCAATAAAATATGAAAGACACGCTCTCAATTTGACAAAAATATCAAAATAAAATAAAATAATAAAAATATACACATATATTAAAACTCAAAACAAAAATATATATAAAGGAAAATTTCCCGGTTCACAGGACGACATTTGCTAATTTTAGGGTTTTCACTAGAATTGCGAAGTATAGACCGTTAGTAACTCTTGGAACTCTTCAACTGACAGTTGCGATGACGTCACCAAAGTTAATCTTTTCCTTCGATGGAAACCGTTCTCATGAGAAAGTTGCACTCCACCAGGGAGCGATGATAAAGTTTGGTACCGACCTCGGAAAGCACCATATATGATCATGAAGACTACCGAGTCGAAGATAGCAGAATCCGCTGCCGAATATGACATAAACAACAAGTCTGATTTCCTTCAAATCAAGTGGCCTAAAATTAGGGAGGCTTACATTAAGTCTGTTGCCCCCGTATTTGTGAAATATGTTGTTCATGTACTAAGAAGAATCGTCGTGCTATTGCCATTAGGTTTGCCATCACCGCACCGACCGTTCCGTCTGTTAAAGGAAGAAATGAGCAAAGCATGGTAGTGAGCTAGGATTAATCTAAAGCTATCAAAAGGGATTAGAAAAGAAGGAACATTACTCATCTTAAACAATACCAGCTCACTTAAATGATTGGGGTCCCCCTTTGTTTAAACCCCAAACATTATAAGCCAAGTAACCATCCTCGTCCAACGCAATCCGAGTCGTCCGTCTAATACACGCAGGAACGAACAATATCCGTTCATCGTCCCCGACAGACTTGACCCAAGAACCTTCCAACTTTTAGACCTAATATGTCACTCGATTCTCATCTAAATTGCATGTGGCTTGTTCATATAGCTTCTTCAAGGTAAGACAAACCAATCTATATGGTTACACGTGTATGAAATACATGTTTTATTCACAAAAGTTCCAAACCGAGGACAAAATTTGGAATTTTGATCCACAGCTTTGTTCAAGAGGTATAGCCTCAATTAAATTGCTTCCCGAGCTTTGCTTTGAGTCCACAAACATCCTCCAAGTGCTGCTTTGCTCTATTTTTGGGCCTAAGTAGGAGTTCGATCGAAGGGTGGATCAGGTTTGGTCTAAAACTATGCTTGGGTGCCGGGAGAGAGGGGTTTTGTTTGGGAAAGTCTCCTTGAGCTCTTGTGAAGGTTTTGGAGCAATCAATTTAAAGTTTTATGTGGTTTTGTGGAATGGCTGAAAAAAGCCCTTAATTTCAGTGATGAAATTAGGGTTTCTCAGTGGGGAAGAGGGGCCAAAAATGATTAGGATGAGCTTCATATAAGTGCAATGAAAGTTTGTAATGATTTTGACAGAGTTTCTCCTTGGTCTGTGCACTTCTCTCCTTTGGCCGTGAGGGGGTAGCTTATTTATAGAGGAGGAAGTGGGCTTCAATTGGGCAAATAGAGGTGTAAAAAAGGTTGCTTAGGTGGAGAAAGAAGAGGGTCAATGGCCAATTGGATTGAGCAAACTTGGATGAGTCAAAATTTGAGTTTTGGCCACAAGGTACCCATCGGCCATAGCATTTTCCGGCGGCTAGGGTGGCTAGCCGGCAAGGCAAATGTCACCTCCACACCGTGGGAGGTCATATGTGGGGAGATGTGAGGTCAATTGGGTCTAAGCATGGATAATTGCAATTTTTCCAAAAGGGGCAATGTGTTTGGGTTAGGTTGGGTCAACCATGGGTTCAACCTCATTGAAATAGCTTGGTGTCAAGCCCAAGGTGGTTGGAGTTGATGGTTCAACTTCTAGGGGCTTGGGTGATTGATTTGGCATGGGGAATGTGCATTAAAGCTTTGGTTAAGTCACCTTAGTAAGGGGAGGAGGGAAGGAGGCCCTCCCTTTTCCACTTCGAGTAAGGTGGACTTTCCATGACTTCTATGGCCCACTTATGGCTTGGAGAAGAGTCCATGGGTTGCATGTGGCTAAGCCAACTTTCATGAAAAATGATTTAGAAATTTTGGGGATTTGAGTGGGGTGTTGGTATAAATACAAATATGGGAAGATTTAATCAAGTATTACATGGTCTATGGTTTGAGGTTTAATTTAATTAGATGAATGGTGAAGATGAAATTGTAATGTGGGTNTAGAGTAATAGTAAAAGAAATCTATACCCCACATAGACATTCAAAACAATTCTAAACTCTTCTTGTGAAGTCGCACCTGAGTGGTCACAAGTTCCCAAATATCATTTTTGGATGGCTAAGACTAACATATGGAGACTCAAGGGTGAGTTCCTATAGGATCAATCAGGCCTTAGGACAACTTTGGGTGGCTCAGGCTATGTCTCACCCACATCTACACACACCCCAAACTCAAAAATCACATTCACTGGACCAATCTTNTAGAGTAATAGTAAAAGAAATCTATACCCCACATAGACATTCAAAACAATTCTAAACTCTTCTTGTGAAGTCCCACCTGAGTGGTCACAAGTTCCAAAATATCATTTTTGGATGGATAAGACCAACATATGGAAACTCAAGGGTGAGTTCCTATAGGATCAATCAGGCCTTAGGACAACTTTGGGTGGCTCAGGCTTGGTCTCACCCACACCTACACACACCCCAAACTCAAAAATCACATTCACTGGACCAATCTCTTTAACTCTTTGGGAACTTACATGGGTGGTCTCAAGCTCTTAGCCTTTGGTTACGATGGCTAATACCAACATGTGGAGACTCAAAAGTGAGTTCTCATTTACTGACTTATGGTCCCAAGATGGATTCATGACATTTATGATCACCTTACCCATTTTTTTCCCAAATTACCTAATTTTCCTAAATTTCTTAAATGTCCCCCAAATTCCCCAAAAAGATCCAAATTAACTCCAAATTAAAGCCCTCCAAATTCCAGCACAAAATTCAAATTCAATTTCACAAAACACCAAATTAAAACTCAAAACTTCAATTTCAAACCCAAAATCCCCAAGTTTGAGCCAAATGTTCAAATCCATACCAAAATTCCACCAAGTCCAAAAAAACACGAAATTTGGCCTACACACCAATTCAAATATGCCAAACCCAAAATCATTTTTCTATGACAATTCCAAATCCCTTCAAGCTCAAAATCAATTTTCCTTAACCCATTCTAAAAGCCCAAAACTTATCCTTTCATGACAAAATTAAAAGCCTATAAATTGAGCCCAATTTCAATGACCATAAAACCCCACATTATTTTTTTTTCATCATTCTTTTAATCAAAACCACACACTATGGCCACATCATACATCCATGCTTAACCCCATCCAATTTTGGCTCCATGACATTCTCCTACCAAATCTTCAAATTCCACAAATTTCCTCTTAATGAAAACTACCCATGATCTTATGCATGTCATGTAACTTCTCATGGGGGGCCATCCATGAGCATCACATGGCTCATGCACCCCAAATTGACAAAAGGAGGACCTTTCTTCACCTCCCACCAAAGTGACTTAACTAAAACCCTAATCCCACCAAGTGCATATTCCACATGCCAAATCAATCACCTAAGCCACTAGAAGTTGACCCAACAACTCCAGCCATCTTGGATAAGAACCCAAGCCAATTCCATGGGGTTGAACACATGGTTAACCCAACCTGGCCCAAACCCATTGCCCACTTTGGAAAAATTGCAATTACCCATGCTTGGACTAAATTGGTTCACATCTCCCCAATTATGATCTCCCACAGCGTGGATTTGACTTTTCTTAGCCGGTCAACCCTTCCTAGCTGTTAGAAAACACCAAGCCTGAGAGGGCCCCCATAGCTAAAACCCAAAATTGGAACTCCCTTATGTTGCTCACTCCCATTAGATTGTTGCCATCTTCTTCCCTCCACGCAAGCACCACTTTGGCCACCCTGACTTGCCCTGTTGGCAGCCATAGCCTCGTCTATAAAACACCCCACTTCACGACCAAAAGGGGAGAGTGCACAAGACCTTAGCGAAGCCCTGCCAAATTGTTCCTAGACCATCTGACAACCCCACGAAGCTCATCCCTATTATTTTCAAGCCCTCAAAGTGCCACATAATATCAATTTCCAAGCTAAATTCCAGGGTATTTCTCGGCCTTAGAATCAATCTTCACCAAACTCCAAATTGACCATCCCAAAAGCTTCACAATACTCCAAAACCACTTCCCCAATCAAAGCTCAATTTAAATCAAAGCCCAAAACAACTTCCCCAATCACAACACTCCAAAACCAAGCTTCACCAAACTCCAAATTCCCCAATCACAAGCCCTCAAACTGCCAAATACAAAAAAAAAAAAGTTTTGTAGGTTCACTGTGGTCAGAGGACCTTAGGAAAAATAAAAATCAAATTTAAAAGGTTCATAATACTATTTTTTTTCATTTAAAACCAATAAAAATAACTACAAAATTAGAAAAAAATACAAAATAATTCAAAAAAATCGNTTTATAGGATGAGCCCTATGCTCAAATTGCCAGTCTCCCCAACAACAGGTGGCAAAAATCCATGGGTACCACGTCACACCACACCTGATCTTGCAACTGGCTCTAAGTTGAAAACTCCGCTATGCACCTCCGGACAATGTTGGTCCTGTTCTTCTTCTTCTTTAGCCACGATAGAGAATATAACTGAGAATTCCTTTAGTTTGTGAGGCCCCATTTCTCTATCAGCTGCTTAGATGCCACGTTCTTACTACTCTCTTCATCGATAATGAGACCGCATACCTTCCAACTCATATTGCAATGAGTGTTGAATATGTTGTGGCAAATTCATTGTAGATCTCTCGTATCCTTGGTCTGTAGGACTCGTCGAACCACGAGCATCTCGCCTTCATCCGGTGGGAGATGATACACCTCACCTTGTTCCTCAATTGGCTATTCGTCGCTAACCTCCTCCATGACACCCTGTTTGGTAAAAGACACAAATTGACTCGTCCGGCAATTGGAGGTGATGAGCCCAAATGCATTGCATCGAATCATTTTTTTGGCGGTGACTGTAGTATTTGTGCTACTCTTGACAGACTTCTTCTCACAGGGGTGGCTGTGTTCTTCTCCGAACCAATTTTTTGAAGACCCTCTGAGGCGTGCTTCTGCTGTTGTCTCCAACTGAGGGTGGTTACCTGCTCTATTTTTGCTGCATTTCCACTTTCAATGCCAATGTTTGGACATCTCCAAGTGACCAATAGCGTTGCAGTTGTACCACGTTGATAGCGTGTTGTAGGCCTTCCAGATAGCGGACTATCGTATGCTCCTCTGGCTCGACCAACTTGCACATCATGTGCAGTTGGTCAAACTGGGTTNACCCATTGGCCATGACTCTTTTCAGCTTCAGTGCTACTCAGAACCACTATATTCTATTTTTAACCCCTTTATGTAACAAGGTTTCCCTCTATACAAGTATTGGTAACCTTGTTGTGCATTTTCTATTAGTAATAAAATTTGCCCAATCTGACAGTATAAGCTACAATATTGCACTGAATGTTTTTCTTGATAATTAGTTCCTTTTAAGGGAACATTTTTTAGTAGCTCAATATTATATTTATAGCCTCTAGATGTTTCTTTTTTTTGTGTGAGTGTATACATTGACTTATGAAAAAAAGGCCATGTCAAGTTTTTTATAGGATGAGTCCTATGCTCAAATTGCCAGTCTCCCCAACAACAGGTGGCAAAAATCCATGGGTACCACATCACACCACACCTGATCTTGCAACTGGCTCTAAGTTGAAAATTCCGCTATGCACCTCCGGACAATGTTGGTCCTGTTCTTCTTCTTCTTTAGCCACGTNCATGTGCAGTTGGTCAAACTGGGTTGTAAACTCCACTGATAGATCTTACTACTACAAGTGATTAGGCCTCAAAAGATGGTAGTGAGGTGCCAGATATTTCCTCTGCATCTTTTTCCTCATCTTTTTCCACTTGGTAATCTTGTCGTTGTCCTCTCTCTTTTTCTGCCTTTATAGGTTTTCTCATCACAGGGAGGAGCTCTTCTTCAACTTGACGGATGCTAGTTTTACTCATTTATCCTCCGACACTTCTTTTTACTCAAAGATTCACTCGACAAATTGCAACCAGTTGAGCAAGTTGTCTGGATCCATACCTCCATCGAACTCCGGTAGATCCACTTTAATGTCAAAATCCCTTTGTCCTCCATTAAGTGGTCTTCTCTCTCGGCCTTCTACGATATTGAATTCTGAAGCATCGGGGCTTGTATCTGGCACTTTTCTATGGAACGGATTCAAATCCCCGTTCCTTTCTCCTCATCGACTCTCCAGATCTCGGTCGAGGGTGATCTCTCCCTGAGTTTCATTCTCTATGTCCATCAGTCTCCGCTGAAGTTGACGAATCCTTGCTATATCTTTTCCCGGGAAGGCTCGAGTATGTATCTTCTTAGTGTTATGACTAAGATTTAGGGTTGGGAGGTGAAAAATGGTGTATGAGACTAATTGAAAGTGTAAGAAAATTAATTTGGGGTTACTGATATTGAAAATTATCACGGAAAAATTCAAGTTAGGTCAAAATTTGTCTATATTTTGGGAATATGAAAGAAAATTTTTGGTGGAGCGGGTTAGGAAGATGCTAAGAAACCCTAAGGTAAGAGTAGGGTTAGGCTGACTCTGATACAAATTGATACCGGATTTAACCCAAATCATAAAAAAAATGCAAATATTACTGTTGGAATCAATTAGATTACGACTGTTCAAAATTGAATATAAATGATAACAACACAAAAGACACCCTCAGGCGATGATGAGTGGTTTGATGACGGTTGTCCAGCTAGTAGATAGGCGTGTAGGAGGTGTTGGTGACAGCAGAGGTGTGAAATGTGGTTTTGGGTGATGTTGTATTAGGAGCGGGGGCTACAGGGGTTTTCAGTAGCAACAAGGTTTGGTAGTGAGGGTTGCGACAGTTAAATGGTCTGGAGGGGAATGCGAAAAATTTTGGAGGTGGCTGAGGGGAGNAGGTCAAAATTTGTCTATATTTTGGGAATATGAAAGAAAATTTTTGGTGGAGCGGGTTAGGAAGATGCTAAGTAACCCTAAGGTAAGAGTAGGGTTAGGCTGACTCTGATACAAATTGATACTGGATTTAACCCAAATCATAAAAAAAATGCAAATATTACTGTTGGAATCAATTAGATTACGACTCTTCAAAATTGAATATAAATGATAACAACACAAAAGACACCCTCGGGCGATGATGAGTGGTTTGATGACGGTTGTCCAGCTAGTAGATAGGCGTGTAGGTGGTGTTGGTGACAGCAGAGGTGTGAAATGTGGTTTTGGGTGATGTTGTATTAGGAGCGGGGGCTACAGGGGTTTTCAGTAGCAACAAGGTTTGGTAGTGAGGGCTGCAGCAGTTAAATGGTCTGGAGGGGAGTGCGAAAAATTTTGAAGGTGGCTGAGGGGACTGTGGCAAATTTGGGAGGTGGGAAGAGTTGCAGCAAGCCTGGAAGGTGTAGGGGAGAGTTGAGGTTGTCTTGACGGGGGTAAACAAGGGAGACGGTGTGTATGAAGAGGGTAGTAAACACAAAAAGGGAAGATACACACCATTTTAGACGAGTTACAACCGAAAAACCTTCTCGCCATTGGATACAACCCTAGAAGGGAAAATAAGATGTTGGAGGCTGTCCAAACAGAAATTTCAACCAAAATTGAACCCTAAAACCAANACACCATTTTAGACGAGTTACAACCGAAAAACCTTCTCGCCATTGGATACAACCCTAGAAGGGAAAATAAGACGTTGGAGGCTGTCCAAACAGAAATTTCAACCAAAATTGAACCCTAAAACCACATACCAACATATTTATAATAAATTAAGATAATTAGGAGAGAGAGAGGTGGTGGTGGCAGGGGCGGCAGCCCTCCCAACCCTAATTTGGGCCGGCCGGTTCAGCCTCTCTACTAAACTAGTTGCCTCTTGCTGAACCAAATCCCTGTCCAGCCCCCTGCAGTCCTGCGTCACTGTGTGTGAGGGGAAGAGGATTTTGCAGATGATACAAATTGCGGGAGAAGAGAAGATGAGTTTTTCTATGGGATAAGCGGTGTTTGAGAGGAAGAAGAGTTCATCAGTGAACCCACTGCTTCTACAGAAGAAGAGTACATGACACCTCGCTTTGGAAGGCTTCAATGAGATTCGAGATGTGTGAAAAAGAAAAGGAGTTCACGGCAGGCCTCAATGGAGAAGGAGTTAATTGGCTGCATGTGGACGAATTGTTCCAACCTTAATTTGAATCAGGTGTGAGCGAAGTTTTGACCATGATTTTAATAATATTTAAACCTTCGAGCAAAAAAGATTTGAATTAGGTTTGAACTAAGTTTGAACAAGATCCAAATAGTTCAAATTCAAATAGTTTTTGGAGAGCTTTGACATTTAATGTGTATGGTTGCTACCTCTGAAGTTTAGGAATTAGGCTTCTAACTATGAAAATTAGTGGGGGTAATAATCACTAAAATTTTTTGTTAAAGCCAGAGTTTGAAAGGCATCTCACACCTAGAGGTGGCTTCTTCTAATATGCTTTTTAAACTAGTTATGGGATTTTAGCTCACGAATAGCCTCTATCTACAGTTTCATCCTTTGCGGTGAGCTCTTCTATGTTATTCTGCACTATCCTATATTTTTGTCCATCACTAATCTACTCCATCATCTCCAATGCTTTTAAATGCATCACCTGTCACTTCCACTTCACACTCTCCCACTTCTTTCGCTACTCCATTGACTGAACAATACAAGTCCCCTCTTTGTGAAACTCACTTAGGGAGGAGAATTAGGAGTTAGTCATGTTCTCGTTTGCCTCTTGAGGAGCTAAACAGAACTCTATACTGAACGTGCATGACGCGGGGCTATCTGGTTCGGTCCGACGCATCTAATTGACCGTTCCTGCCTTTTGTTGGACCAAACCGAACTGGCCAAAACCGAACCAAGTGGGGTGGAAGCTTCCACCCCTCTTCTTCTCCTGCGTTAATATCTCCCCTGTCTAATCATTTCCTTCCTTCCGGGACAACATTTCAAATTCTTGCATTTTCCTTTCCACTCTCCTTTAATCCTTGCCTAATTTCCTACTTACTTGGTCTAGTCTCCCCTCCCATCCTATTTGTAATTATTGCTTGTTGATTACTAAATAGTTTTGATCCTTCTCTAATTTTAGGTGTGCCGCCAAGGCATTCCCTCTCCTAGGGCTATATTCGACTATGAGTGGTGTTTCGGCTTTACCTCGCTCAAGTTGGTGTTATCTCCCTGCAGTCCCTTCCATCCTCAGAAACCATCCTAACTCTTCGTGGTGATCCCTCGGTCAACCGATTTCGCCTGCTCTTCTCAAAAGCTCGCAGGCCTTGCCATCATCCCTCTCCCTTACAAACTATTTGCTGATCAGCCTTCCTGCCCCAGTCTCTCGCAGCTCCCACCAGCGCCCTTCCTCCGCATAGACAAGTCACCATTCAACTCTCCTACTAGCCCCCAGTTGTTTGAAGCTCCCGCCAACGCCTTTCATATGCAAATTTCAACGACCCTTTGCTAGCGTCTTTCGCCCTTACCAGTCCACCGACCCTCTGTTAGCGCTGCCCTTCCCTTCCATCGGCTGTCTCTGCATTCTCCAGTTGGTCACCACTCTTCGAGCACCTTCTTGCAGCTCCTTCCACTCCTTGATTTACCACACCTACTTGAGAGGGTTGTTTCTATCCTTTATTATTTACTTTTGTTTTTATTTCCACAAGTTGCATTTATCTTTATTTGTGTTGTGCTATTGTTGTTGCATCGTCCTTGTTAAAACGTGTGCGTTTGCAAGTGTTTTGGGATAACTCCAGTATCAGTGCATGCTTAACCTTCTCTCGTTGGGATGCTGGCATTCCTGTTACAAAAACTCAAATTCCAAATCCATGAGCTGGGATGGATATTTTTATGTAGTTCCCATTACTTATATTTTATTTAGTATGGCTTTATTTGGTTTCCCCTCCAATCTTTTTTTCTCATCGCTCTTTCGTCCTATAATATCTCACTCCAACGTGCCTAGAGAATTGTTTTCAATTGACCTGTGAACCTTACGCTAGCTGATTTTATTTTTCGTCTCCTCTTCTTATTTAGGGACTCTCAGCGGGTGCTTCTAATGAAGTTGAAGAAAGCAAGCAAGGTCTTGAGCATTATATTGTTTATCTTAGGTGAAAGCTGAGATCTACTTCGACTTGGAGTTTAACCCCTCCTAGGCTCCTCTCCGATTGGTTAAAAAAGTACAGAACGAGATATGCTTCTTTTACGGATTTAATCTTGGCCACACGGCATTTTATTTGATATTCAAGTTGGAGAGCAGGGATGTCTTCTTTTCTCAGCATTCTAAGATTAGCCAACCTACTACTCTTCCCTTTTTTGTCCTACAAAGCCCATAACTTTGTTCTAGTTCATTAGGAACACTGCTTGTAGATGATCATGACCTTCATTGTAAAGGATACTAGAGAGATGGTCTTTAAATTGTTGAATTCTTTTGGTCGGATTACCTTCAATTTTTTAGTTGTCATGGTCTTTGCTTTGGTTCTGCTTAACCAAGTTTGTTCTTAACTTCTCAGAATTTCTAGGATGCTATAAAAGCTTCAGAGCCACTTTCTTTTTCCTTCTCCATAAAGATTCCCTCAATGAGCTACTAGGGGAACTAACGTTCATTCCCCTTTGTTGCAAGTACATGACCATTATTGAGATTTGTATCTAGTTTAAAGTCCTAATGGTAACTAGGAAATATAGAAGAAGTCTAGGGAGTTACTTGTAAAATGTTGTACGATTTTATATAAGACCAAGTTATTGATGAATAGGATAAGTTTTCAAGAGCAATTAATTCTTTATGGTCTTGTCAGCCGTGATAGAGCTTGTTGGGAAGGCAGACCGGATCGAGGCATCGATTGCTTCGCATTAGAATTTCTGGGAAAGATAGATTCTGAAATTTTGAACAAAAAATTTCCCTTGAATTTTTTCATTTAATCTAATTTTTTTTTGCTTTCCTTATTTCCTCAAGCTCATTTATTAAATTCACGTAGACCAATAGTGAATTCAGATTGAGCAGGTTGCAATGAGATAGTTTTTAATAAGAAGTATTTTGTTCAGCATTTTTTGTTATTTTAACAAAAAATAAGCTCAATGCATTTCATTAAAATGAAATTAATATAACAAAAAATTTAAGCAAAATTATTTGTTATAAATAATTAACTTGCTCCACAACGACATGATCACATTTGTTGTGCATGAATTAGCTTCTTGTATATGAGAAAGAAAGATATGTATGAAATTAAATTTTACTAGAAAATTCAAGAAAAAAATATATAGTTTCCTAAAATACCTTCGTAGTCACTATGCGACTAAAATATGACCACTTATAAATGGCCGGGCATTTTCTTCTCTATTCAACTTTGGCTAGTTTTTGCCTCTTTTTTCCATTTCAGATGAGCGAAAATTTTGCAAAGGAATAATTCCAGCTTCTTTGCGTCAGCCTTGGTAATTTTTTCAGGTTGCTTTTCTTGCAAGGAAATCCGCCAACTTCACTGTTTCTGCCAACAACTACCACAAACCTGTTGAAAGTTGTTTATTTTTTGTAATTTGTGTCATTGTTACCGTGCTAGCATAAATTACTTCTGAAGTACATCTTTTGGCTGCATTTTGATTGGTTGGTGCTCATTGTTGATCCAAATCATTTGCAATTACTTTAATTTAATGGGATTTATATATCTATTTCTGTTGTAGTAATGCAGTACAATGGTCTGCTATTTAATTTTCATTTTTCTGTGTTTTTTTTATAGGATTCAATGTAGTTTCAATGTTTTTTTTTTTTTTTGCATATGTGCATCTTTCGCAGTTATGGGACATGAAACTTGTTCGCCGGATATCATCATTTCTTGCTGTGAAAAGGGTTGTTGCATTGGGAACTCTTATTGCAATTGAGCTCCACGCAAAGGGCACCGATTTAGGGTTTGTATTTTATGTTATCAAAGGCTATTTTATGATGAAACATTGAAACAAATTGAGCCAATTACGTATCTTATATGAGTACAGATCTTGTCTTTATGCTACCATTAATTTGTATGTGTATGTTTTTGCATGAATTCATCATGCATGCATATATGGATACATTTGTTGTTCTCTCTCTTTCTACATGGATGAATGCATATGCTTGTCATGCATGCTCCCGTCTCTACATATGTGCTTACATAAATAAAGTCATTCAATTTTACATGCATGCATTTGTGTTTCTTTATCCGTTTTAGTGATGCAATTTTGACCTTAAACACTTTGAGTACATTCAACTATATTACAAACCAGCAAGCCTGGAACCTTGCTGCAGGTTTCAGCAAAAAACAACAAGCTTTTATCTCAATAAGTGTGGTCGGCTGCATGAATCTTTTCTCTCTAGTGTCCCATTGAGTGTTATATTTTCATTTAATTCTAATAGATTAAGATCATTTTTTAAACATTACACCCAAGTTTTTTTAGGCCTACCTTAGTTTTTCTTAACATAAGTAAAATCTAAAGCATCTACTCTTCTAATCGAATCATCATTTGGTTGACATTTAATGTGACCAAACCATCTAAGTCGACGCTTTCTAATCTTATCTGCTACTGGAGCTACGCCAACCCTTTCACGGATATATTCATTTCACATTTTGTCTCTAAGTGTCAAACCACTCGTACACTTAAGTATTATCATCTCAGCAATACTTAACTTTGTTTTATGTTTTTCTTTTAAAGGCCAAAATTCTGCGTCATAGAGCATTGCAGGTCTCACCACCATCGTATACAATTTTCCTTTTAGTCTAAGCGGTACTTTTCTATCACACAATAGANATTCAACTATATTACAAACCAGCAAGCCTGGAACCTTGCTGCAGGTTTCAGCAAAAAACAACAAGCTTTTATACCAATAAGTGTGGTCGGCTGCATGAATCTTTTCTCTCTAGTGTCCCATTGAGTGTTATATTTCATTTAATTCTAATAGATTAAGATCATTTTTTAAACATTACACCCAAGTTTTTTTAGGCCTACCTCAGTTTTTCTTAACATAAGTCAAATCTAAACATCTACTCTCCTAATCGAATCATCATTTGGTTGACATTTAATGTGACCAAACCATCTAAGTCGACGCCTTCTAATCTTATCTGCCACTGGAGCTACGCCAACCCTTTCACGGATATATTCATTTCACATTTTGTCTCTAAGTGTCAAACCACTCGTACACTTAAGTATTATCATCTCAGCAATACTTAACTTTGTTTTATGCTTTTCTTTTAAAGGCCAACATTCTGCGTCATAGAGCAGTGCAGGTCTCACCACCATCTTATACAATTTTCCTTTTAGTCTAAGCGGTACTTTTCTATCACACAATAGGCCCGGTGCATTCCTCCACTTCAACCAACCAACTTGAATTCTGCTAATAACATTCTCATCTATATCACCATCACTTTGAACAATAGACCTGAGATATATAAAACGCTCACACTTTTTAATGATTTGATCACCCATAGTTACATCTCTGCTACTGAAGCTACTACTACTAAAATTACATTCCACGTTTTCAATTTTAAATTTACTCGAAAGAAGGCCTTTACTCTCCAATGTAGACCTCTATAATTCAAGTTTTTTGTGAACTCTTTCTCTAGTCTTATCCACAAGAAGGATATCATTAGCGAAAAGCACACACTAGGGTACATCCTCCTGTAAATGTCCAATAATAACATCCATATCTAAAGCAAAAAGATATGGGCTTAAAGTTGATCTCTGATGTAATCCAACTGAAATGGTAAAATACGTAGTCAATCCTCCTTCTATTCGAAGACAATTGCTTCAGGTTTTAGCCAAAGAAAAAAAATACACATTATATATATATATATATATATATATA